>CAUYQV010016347.1:0-77124 GCA_963574575.1 Galagoides demidoff | reverse complement strand
AGCCTCAAGCTGTCCCCCTGGGTAGAGTGCTATGGCATCATAGCTCACAGCAACCTCCAACTCCTGGGCTCAAGCGAGTCTCCTGCCTCAGCCTCCCAAGTAGCTGGGACCACAGGCACCCACCACAACGCCCGGCTATTTTTAAGTTGCAGTCATCATTGTTGCTTGGCAGGCCAGGCTGGATTCAAACCCGCCACCTTAGTTGTATGTGGCTGGCGCCTTAGCCACTTGAGCCACAGGTGCCGAGCCAGTACTCTTAACTTTCAACACTCAAGACTTTCCTTGGGCAAAGGCAAAGTGCTAAAATAAAGTCAATGAATGAAGTCTGCATCTTTTAGATTCATATTCAACTTTTATTACTAAGCACCTTCTGACTGGCACAGAACTTGGCTAATCTCATTTAGTCATCACAACAATTTATTATTTCTACAGGGAAATGTTTTTATTTAGCATCTGTCTGAGCACCCAGTTTGGGCCTGGCCCATAACAGTGAAGAGCAGGACACAAACAGTAATTAGACATACTCCCTGCCTCACAGACCCCACAATCTAATAAAGAAGGTAATTTGTAATACCAATAAAATGTTACATTTAAATGTAACAAATATAATAAATGATGTTTGAGTGAAAGAAAGTAGCATAAAAGTTCAGGGAAGGGTGAACTGCCCGCAGTTATCAGAGAAAGCTTTGAGCTAAGCCTTAAAAGATAGGCAAAATTTCAAGAGCTAGAAATAAAGCTGACTGCCTGGATGATAAGAAAAGCTCCAAGTCTGACTTAGTTCATTTTAGAAACTGTAAGTTTAGCTAAATCACAGGGTCCAAGAAAGGAAAGAAGGCCAGGGCAAAGGAAACATGGAGTTGGGTGAATAGCTGTGCTGATAATTACTACTGTCTACTCTGTAAAAAAAAGTTCAGAATGACAGTTTCTTTTTTAAGGGTTCATGTATAGCTACTTATATGCATGGGCATTTTAAAATCAGAAACCACTGACTTACTTTTAAGAAAAATAAAAATGATTAAGTTTGATGATTTCTATTTGGAAGAAATCAATTTAAAAGTAACCACACAGATTTTTATTTTCTTTTTATTTATTTTTTTGAGACAGAGTCTCACCATGTTGCCTTCAGTAGAGTGCTGTGGCGTCAAAGCTCACAGCAACCTTGAACTCTTGGGCTTAAGTGATTCTCTTGCCTCAGCTTCCCAAGTAGCTGGGACTATAGGTTTCCTTGACAACGTCCGGCTATTTCTTTTTTGCAGTTGTCATTTTTGTTTAGCAGGCTAGCACCCTAATCACTGAGCTATGGGTGCTGAGCCCAACACAGGGATTTTAATAATGCAAAAGGCAGTTTCATTCTAGGACCTAATAGTCTACATTCTTAAAAAACAAATGAAAAACTTTCAATTTTTTCTTTTTTCAAGAGACAGAATCTTGCTCTGTCACCCAGAGTAGAGTGCAGTGGTGCAATCACAGCTGACTGCAATTTCAGCCTCCTGGGCTCAAGCAATCCTCCTGCCTCAGCCTCCTAGTAACCAGGGTTATTGGCACAAGCCAATAAAGCCTAGCTAATTTTATAAATATTTTTTGTAGAGATACACTGTCACTATGTTGCTCAAGCTGGTCTTGAACTCCTGGCCTCAAGTAGTCCTCCTGCCTAGCTGCCTAGGATTAAAGGCATAAGTCACCTTCCCTGGCCACATCTCTTCCAAGACTTCTTAATTACATCAATTTTCCAGCCACATTATTCTCCTATTCTACAACCACTTTTGAATTTTGAAAGCAAGATGCTCAGAAAATTATCAATTCTCAAATGGCGCTCACTTCTATTACAGCTGTTGCTAAAGTGAACCTGTCAGGATAGGTTCACTTTAATATTTACAGCTTTTTGGTTCCTATCATTAAACATAATAGCTTGTTCCAATTTTCAGTATTAGATGAGGAAAAGGACTCAAGTATCCAGACGTTTACACTTTTTGCTTTGAACTTCCTTTATATCCTAATACTCTGCAGTAAATTCAAGATTAAATCGAAGGGTAAGCAATTTGCTCTGGCGTATTAGAAAAGGCAACAGCTTTGGAGTCAATCAGATAGAGCGAGCCAGGTTCTAGCACTAAGACTTTTGGAGGTAAGCTAGGGGAAGCGCCTTCACCTTTCTGAACCTCAGTTTCATCATAAACTGGGGGACATTAGTAGCACCCACCTCCCACTGCAGTTGGGAGGAGTCAGTGAGCCAGTGCTTATAAAGTGCTGGGACAAAATATACAGAACGTGTTTCCTTCCTAGAGTGGCTAACTTGGCAAAACTGCTTTCATCCTGTCACCCTTCACAGTTCCCAGGCAGCGCATTAACAACTTTTTTAGTTCCTGAAAAGAGTTCGCTGGGCACTCTTGGATCTTGGGGAATAACTCACAAAGTTATGGAAGGACCTTGCTGCTCCCTGGGTTGGAAGAGAAGCCAGGAAGGGGATAAGTCTGCATAGCAGGAAAAGGCCGGGGTTCCTCCCCAACTGTAGGGGAGATAAAGCTGGGCAAGTGCCGGTCCTTGCAGGTAGGGAAGAGAGGAGGGAGGGAGATTTCTAACCGAGAGAAAACCTGGCTTTTTAGGTCCGTGTCTAAAGGGTGAAGCGTGGGGCAGGTCAACGTCAGAGCGGGAGAGCCCAGTTCAGGGTTTTGTAAGTAAGAACGCTGGCCCGGGTACCGCGGCGGAGAAGAAAACCTAGGTTGAGAGAAGAGGCCAGGCCAGAGTGGGTCCCTGAGGGAGGAAACAAGCTGGATCGAGATTCTCGTGTGATGGAGGCAGGGAGAGCGCGAAGGCCGCGGCATCGTCTCAGACTCTCACTCACCGAAGAGGCCGTGACGTCCAGAGGCTTTTTCCGACGGTCCATGGTCGAGCCAGAGAGTCCTGGGGTCGGAAGGACCCTCTCTGCGCCCCCAGAGGCCCGGTAAGGCTGCAGCCGGCGCGACCGGAAGTGCCTTTGACAGGAGCCGCTGAGTTGTCGTGAGTTTGCGACGCGAGTTTGCGGCCGCAGCGCCGTCCCGCCATCTTGAAAAGGTCA
Organism: Galagoides demidoff; assembly: GCA_963574575.1. Lineage (NCBI taxonomy): Eukaryota > Metazoa > Chordata > Mammalia > Primates > Galagidae > Galagoides > Galagoides demidoff. The sequence continues at coordinate 74,072 of CAUYQV010016347.1, read as the reverse complement.
AAATGTGGTGCGCCTTACGTTTACCGTGCAGAGGGTCAGCGCATGCGCAGTTGACACTCACTGTTAAAAGTCATCTTGAAGGAGGCGGAAGGTAGCGAGAACTGCTGTTGGCGCCATCTCGAGAAGGGCGAGGAATATGGCTTTTAATTGTAAAGGACGCCGTCTTGAGTGGGGAGAGCGGGACTGAGATGGCGCCACCTTGGGGAGGGCGGAGTGAACTCGCGTGTCTCCAGAAAGGTGGATTAGTAGAACTGGAAAAAAATCTCTGTACAAGTCACGGACTTTCTGTCTGGGTTTTTTATTTTTTTCCCACACATTAGTTAGTTAATTCTTACAGGAACATATGAGATAAGGATGATCATCCATGTTAATCTTGGTAGAAATAACAATACCTAACACTAATATAATGCTTATTGTGTGCTGCTTTGCATATTTCAGCCCCTGAGAACGCGAACTATAAAGCTCACTTTCTGAGTCGGAATCGCTGCTACTTCTCTGTGCCTCAGTTTTCAAGTGGGAATATAATTTTATTTACCTCGTCAGATTTAATAAAGGTTAAATGAGCCAATCTTCATGAAAATATTCATGATTCTGGTGACAGACCCTCACTACCGCCCCCACCGTCCACCTTCTGGCGCCCAGAATACATGTCTGGCACTCTTACCTTACAGGCAAAAGGAAATGTGCAGATGTGGTTAAAGGTATTGAGATGGGCGATCAGCCTAGATTATACAGGTGGGCCAAATGTCATCACCACCGATCTTACAAGAGGGAGTAAAAAGGGGCAGGGTCAGTAAGACAGATCAGAAGATGCTTTGAAGGGGAGGATGGAACCAAAGAACAAATGATCTCTAGAAAAAAAGAACTGGATCTTCTAGTTTTTTTTCCTCTGCTGCATATTGGAAGAATAAAATTTGTCTTGGGCCACACATTAAATACACAAACACTAGCAAAAGCTTATTAGCTAAATAAATAAGGTCTGTGCATACTCTTCATGATGTTCAATACCATCGATAAGCAAAAAAAAAAAAGTCCTCACAAAATTGGCTGCAGGTTGGACACTCCTGATTAAATCTTGGATTGAATTGGAATGCTGTCAGGCCATGACAGTGATTTTTCATGTATCCTATTTTCTCAAACTCTCCTTCAAAACATTCACCAGATGTTTTCCAAGCATCTGGGGCTATCTGGAATGGCCTTCCACTACCAAGTACACAAACTGAGGCCACCACCAGTATGTTCTTTTCCGCGCCATGCTCTAAACCTGTGGACCTGGGTTTGTTCCGAAAGAAGAGTCAGAAAGGCAGTGCCTGTGGCTCAAAGGAGTAGGGTGCCCGCCCCATATGCTGGAGGTGGTGGGTTCAAACCCAGCTCCAGCCAAAAAAACTGCAAAAAGAAAAAAAAAAAAAGGAAAGTCAGGGACACTTTAGTCTGGTGAAAAGAGCACAGGGGCTCCCTCTCAGGGTGCTGGCCCTCAATGTCAGGTGCACCTTTTTGGTTATCTTGAGCCTCTGGGCACTATGCTACTGAGCCTCAGATCTCTTACCTGCTTGGGCGCACAGGATGAGTGTGGAAATGGTTTACCAGCTGAAAACGCGGTGCATGCTCATGTCAGTTTTCTCGCAGCAGAAGGCATGTGTGTGGCAACAGTCTGTGTTGGGACACTGCATATTTTGAGCTCTAGTTTGTTTTCACCCCTGTGGAGTCCCAAGAGGGTGGCATTGGGTGGGAGATCGATTATTTTATTCCTTCTCATCTCTTGTGGGATTTTCATTGTCTATCAAAATCTCCTAGGCTTTAAGTGAAGGAGGAAAGAGGAAAATTTCTGAAACTGACAGTCATCATTTCCCCTTGAGCACAGCCACCAAGCCATGCTCTTGTTTTTAATGACCTGCAATCAGTTTCCAATATGAAGGCTCAGAAGGACATGATTGCAGGCTAGACTCCAACTGTAGCCTATGCTGCTATTGTAATGTTCTAATCAGTATTTAAGTCAAGAGGTTTAATTTAGTCCAGGGCTCCTTTTGGCATGTAAAAATGATTTTTCGTTTCTTTAAACTAAAAATACATCTCTCTCACCTATGCATCCAGCCCACAGCATCTTAACCTTTGTTCCATCTCCAACATCACTGTCTCTGACAATAAATTACTCAGTGGTAGACGAATTAGCTGAGTCCAATGTGTGAAAAAAGGTTAGGTTGGACCTCAGAAAATTAGGTTCTAAGCAAGGGCAGAGGATGAAGCATAAAGATACCTGGACTGGTGCCCTCTGTGACAAAGAAGCTAACCTTGATTAGCATCAGGCATGACATTATGCCATAATGTTATTGGTATTATCTCATTGAATCCTACAATAGGATTCAAGGGGCAGGAACTATTATTATTCTTATTTTGTAGAGGATAAACTGAGACACAAAGAAGATTACACAGCTAGTTTGTCCAAGATTACACAGCTAGTTTTTTTTTTTTTTTTTGAGACAGAGTCTCATGCTATTGCCCTGGGTAAAGTGCTGTGGCATCACAGCTCACAGCAACCTCAAACTCTTGGGCTTAAGTGATTCTCTTACCTCAACCTCCCAAATAGCTGGGACTACAGGCGCCTGCCACAATGCCCAGCTATTTTTGTTGTTGTTGTTGCAGTTGCCATTGTTGTTTTAGCTGGCATGGGGTTGGGTTCGAACCCCCTTGCCTTGGTGTATGTGGCCAGCGCCCTAACCACTGAGCTATGGGCGTTGCCTACACAGCTAGTTTTGATCCCAGGATTTGAATTGAAGCAGCTCGGTTCCAGGACCTTACACTTTCCTGCCTTACTGGATCTGAGCCTGTATTAGCTTTGCATTCATTCATTTATTCATTAATCAATTCAGCTCTACAGGGGAAGGGAAAATTTTTAATAAGCTAATTCCGAAACATTTCTACAGAAGGCACCTGACACTAGGTTATTGCAAGCAGGATGACCAGCAGGTGAATACCAGGAAGTCTGACAATGCAAGCTGGAACTCGACAAGGATTGTTTGGCAGCTTGGAGAGCCCACTAAGGTTGCAAATCTGGAGTGATGGGATGGTGAATAGGGCTTTCTACAGCCTGGGAGTTGGTATTTGAGGCCATACCTGAAAACAAGAGGTGCTAAGAACTTCTACAAGCTCAGAAAGCTTTTAATAACTGGGGCCCAAGTGCTGCTCCCAACCTCAATCTGGTTGGAGAAGGCACCTTAACTATTCAGACCCACCCTGGCCCCACTGCATGTGCAGACAGTTGGGAAGGGGGCGGGAAGGAAACTGTCCATATCTTGAGATGTTGGCCTCACAGGGAGGGACTTGAGGGACAGTTGTCCAAACTAAAGCCAACTTAGGGGCTCCAAAGATGGGGAACAGAGGTTAGGCCAAGCACTTCACAATGCCGTGGTGGGGAGTCTTGAAGGTAATTCAACTGAGCCCAAGAAGTACGAAATAGTGGAGAAATACCAGAGGCTGGAAGAAGCCCCTATCCCCTGATCCTTCTTTTTGGTTCTGTGTTAGTTCCTAAAGCTGCAATAACAAAACCTCTCAGATTATATGGCTTAAAACAACAAATTTATTGTCTACACACACTTCAGGAGGCTGGAAGGCCGAGATCAAGGTGCAGAGCACCATCGTCCCGGAAACCTATAGGGGGGTCCTTCCCTGTGCCCTTCTACCTCCTGGCAGTGTCTGGCAGACCCTGGCTTTCTCTCCCTTACTCCAATCACACAGCCTTATCCTGGTCATATCCTTATGAGAACACCAGTTACGTGAGATGAGAGGCCCACTCTACTTCATGGTGACCTCATCTTAACTAATTACGTTTGTAACGACCTTCTTTCCAAACAAGGCCACCTCAGGTACTGATGCTTAGGACTTCAACAAGGCTTCTTGGGTAAGGGACACAATTTAACCCTGAACAGGCCCCCATGCCTGTGTTGAAAAGGACCATTGGAGGTCCACAGTACTTGGGGGAGAAAGGGACTTGAGCTCCCCATCCACTGTGCACCTCAGAAAGCCAGGGGGTTGTTAACTGGTTGGCAGGTCAGCCTGCAGAATCATTAAGGAATGATAGCCATGTGTGGCCAGGGGGGACTGGCTGAAGGCTGAGATGGCTCTGTGTGTACACCCCCACCTGGGTCAGGCTACTCAGGAGGGAGGCCAGAATAAGGGTGCTCATATCTCCTGGGGCTTCACGGGCCACCCATAGGGACTTCAGCATTTGCTTTGGGTGAGGTGGGAACAATGGAGGGTGCTGAGCAGAGGAGGGGCAGGGCCTGATTTAGGGCTTAGAAAACCCCTATGGCTGCAGGTTGGGAAGAGACTATTTTAACCAGAACTGTTCCCTATCTGCACGCTGCCTGCTGGCACACAGAAAGGGAGTCAACAATGCATATTTTACAGACAGGTGTATGACTAAGAGCGCAAACACGTCATCCTCTTATCTCCACTAGCTGTGAACTTTCAGGTAGCACTTAACACATGCCAGAGACTGTGCTAAGTACCTTGAATTTTATTTTTCTTTTAATATGCTTTAAATTTTTTTTAATTTTTTGATTTGCAGAAAAATTGCAAAGTTAGTACAGAGTTTCTGTGTACCCCACACCCAGGTTCCTCTATTGATTTTGTTTTAGAGAATAGTCAGATCACGGCTCACTGCAACCCCAAATGTTTGGGCTCAGGCAATCCTCCTGAATCAGCCTCGTCTGTAACTGGGACTACAGGTTCACACCACCATGCTCAGCTAATGTTTCTAATTTGTAGAGATGGAGTCTCCCTATATAGCTCAGGCTGGTCTGGAACTCCTGGCAAGTGATCCTCCTGCCTCCACCTCATCAAGTTCTGGGATTACAGGCATGAGCCTCTGCACCCAGCCTGTTGTTAACATCTTATGTTACTTCCTTGCACTTTCATCACAACCAGGAAGGCAACCTTGGTGCACTGCTGTTAATTAAGTTCCGTATTGTATTGGATGTCGTTCACCAGACCACGATCCCGTGCAGGACCCCATGCTACATTTAACTATCATGTCCTTAAGTAACAGATTCTCAGGCTTTCCTTGTTTCTGATGAGATCATCTAATAAGTGGGGAAATGCATTAATAGCAGTTTGCCAAGGTAGGTTTCTCATACTTAGTAAGTAAACTACTGGTAATTCATCGCTTCATGTCAGGCCTGGGTGCTATAGAAACGGCATCACAGACAGTGACCTTGATCAGCTAGATAGAGGCAGCCTCTGCCAGGCTTCTCCACTACAACGTTACCTCACCCACTCTCCATATTTACTCTTTGGAAGCAAGTCGTCTAAATCAGCCCATGCTCAAGAGGTCCGTTACATATTTATTTTATTTTCAGTTGACAAATAATTGTATAGATTTGTGGGGTGCCATGTGATGTTTCGATGTGCATTTACAGGCTAAGTTACAACTTCATCACTTGGCACACTTATTCTTTTGTGGTTAAAGCATTAAAAAAATTTCTTTTTGGCATTTTTGAAATGTACAATGCATTGCTATTCATAATAGTTACCATTCTGTGCGATAAATCGCTGAAGCTTATTCTTCCTGTTTAACTGAGACTCTGTGCCTTTTGATCAACAACCCTTTCCTCCACCCACCCTCTTCCCCAGCCTCTGGTAACCATTATTCTACTCTCTACCTCTATGAGTTCAACTTTTTAAAATCTTGCATATAAGTAGGATCATGCAGTATTCGTATTTCCATGCCTGGCTTAGTTTACTTAGCAAATGCCCTCCAGGTTCAACCACATTGTTGAAAATTATAGGATTGCCCTCCTCTTTTTTAAGGCTGAATATATTGCATTGTCTTTATCTTTTATTCACTGACAGACACCTACGTTGCTTCCATATCTAAGCAATTATGAACAATGCTGCAATGAAGAAGGAATTTTATACTCATAAATGCCTACATCAAAAAAGGAGAAAGATCTCAAATAAATAGCTTCACTTTACATTTTGTCAACAAAAAAGACAACCTGAAGTCTTTATAAGTTTGGAGAAAAGACTCTATTTCTTATAGAAGGTCGCAACGTGCAGGGTGGGACTCTGGCCAAGATGAAAGGCAGGTACTGCCATGGAAATGGGGTTAGGACAGGAATGGACAGGCCCCAGACAAGTTGGCCGAGTATACGTATTCAATAGGCTACAGGAGAAGCTATGAATATCCACGAGGGAGGAACTAATACAACATGCCTGATACATATAGTCCAAGTTCATGTTGTGGGAGAGACTTAACATCTAAATCAGCTCAATGTGGTGGCTCATGCCTGTAATCCCAGCAGTTTGGGAGACTGAGGCAGGAGGATTGCTTGAGGCCAGGAATTGGAGACCAGACTGAGCAACATAGTGAGACCTCACCTCTACAAAACTTAGAAACATTAGCCAAGGGTGAAAGTGTGCACCTGTAGTCCCGGCTACTCAAGAGGCTGAGGCAGGAGGATCACTTGATTCCAAGAGTTTGAGGTTACAGTGAGCTATGATGATGCCACTGCACTCTAGCCAGGGCAACAGGGCGAGAGCTTGTCTTAAAAAAATAAATAAAAATGGGCAGCGCCTGTGGCTCAGTGAGTAGGGCACTGGCCCCATATATTGGTGGCAGGTTCAAACCCGGCCCTGGCCAAACTGCAACAACAAAAATAGCCCGGCATTGTGGCGGGCGCCTGTAGTACCAGCTACTCGGGAGGTTGAGGCAGGAGAATTGCCTAAGCCCAGGAGTTGGAAGTTGCTGTGAGCTGTGACGCCACGGCACTACCAAGGGCAATAAAGTGAGACTCTGTCTCTAAAAAATAAATAAATTATGAAATAAAATAAATGCATTACAGTTAGACCTTATGTGTCAAAAGGTGAAGCCAGGACACAAAGGCACTCAAGTGCGCAGCCTCTGTAAACCAGCCAGAACCAGCCCGTGGTCCGTGGTCTCTTATCAGGAGAAAGCTACTGAAATCTGTCTCTTCAATCAAAGCTGCAGTTATGTCTTGTGGAACAGAGGGTGGGGCTCGGTCAGTGTCTGGCGGTGGATGAGCTGCACTTGTTTTAATATCACTTCTTTCAAGGCTGGTGCTTGAGAAAAAGAACAACCTGTGTGGTTGGAACATGATTTATTCTTTAAGTGTGAGGCTGCCTAACTTAACCCTTGCCTGGCACGGCTTTCGTTCTTGTTCATAAGTTGAGGTCTCGTGGCCACCGCGAGTCTGCTCTGTCAGTCTTACGACGACTGTTGTAGCATTACTGCTGGTCAGTTGTCCTGTCTCACTGGCACAGAAGGGACGAGGGTAATGAGGCGTGTCTGACTCTCATTCTCTCACGAATTCAGCTTTGAAGGTTTCTCTGGGGTCCCTTTGGCCAAGTAGGGGTCTGCTTAATGGTTGGGAGGCTTAGCATTTTACTTTTAGTTCTCAGCCTCAAGGAGCTAGGACAAAAAAGAAGCAAGGAATCCAAAAATCAGTAGGAGGAATGAAATCATAAAAATTAGAGTACTTTATGCATTTTAACTCATTCAGTTTCACAACAGCCTAACCTGTCAGGTATGTTAACATATCCATCTTACAGACGAGGGAACAGAGGCTCAGGGAGGGTCCTCTGGCCCACTTGAGGCCGTGGGGGAGCTCCCGGGCTTGCATTCTCCTGCCTCTCCCAGAGACAGGCCTCCTGGACCTGTCTCTCCCCAAATTGACCAGCTACTTTGCATCCCCCTACTGTCCTCACCCTTCGTATATACAGAAGTAGAAACAACCCAAGTTCTTCTGTGGCCCTGACAATCTGATATGAGACTGTCCCTGAAACAAAGGGCCCCTGAATCAGATTCCTTTTCATAGACACTCATGGGTCTCAGGGCCTGGGGCCCAAGTTATTATTGCAAAAGGCCTGATACCCACTTTAATTTCCTGCCTAGTCTAGACAGACACAGATAGGAGCAGAGCTGGAGGTGCATAGGGGAGGGGGCTGTGCTTCTCACAAGAGGGGCCACTGTGGCAGCTGCCTCCCTCCTGGCTCCTGCAAGGTGCAGCCACAAGTGAGGGAGGCGGCGAGGAAGCCATACCTGGAGATAAAGACTTTGGCAGGAGAAATGAATGTTTGAGGGCTGCCATGGGACTGTGTGGGAAGAGGAGGATTGTCGGGAAAGAGAAGCAGAAGCCACTGGGCACCCAGGCTCTGATCGTGAGCGTGAGCATTCTTCATCCTTCCATTCCAAGGAGCCTGCACTTTGGCACCCCAATTTCACCTTACTTCCTAAGAGTTCATTGTCAAAATGACAGCATGCAGGGATTTGACTGTTCTCACACTGCATGCCATACTCACACTCCCTGTAAATGCCTGCTCTCTTCTGGGAATTGTGCTAGGCACTCTGAGAATTAGTATGCCCATTTTACAGATAAGGATTTTGAGGCTGAGGGAGTGAAGTGACTCACAACTGATGGTGAAACCTGAGCTCAAATCCAGGGGTATCCAGCTGCAAAGACGGCTCTTTCCACCCATTCCTCATTCAGTCAACAAATAGTTGGGCAGCTTTGGCACGTGTGCTGGGCTTATCCTCATGTTCCTCCCACTCCTGGGGGGAGACAGACACCCTCCTACCCCCACAAGGTGACTGAGCATCTCACATCATCCTACATGATAACCACTGTGTGAAAGCATCGTGGCCATGTGGGGTGACAACAGAGAACAGGAGGTGGGAGAGGATCTCACTGAGACCACGACCAGAGAAGGGGCCTCACAGGAGGTAACATTTAAGCCATAAATGAATAACCAGAAGAGCAGGGAGAAAAAAATTTAAGGATCTCATGTACCCAACAGCAAGTATGAAGTCCCTTAGGTTGTAACGAGGGCCAGAAATGAGCGAGGGAGAGAAGTTGGGACGTGAGGTGGAATGGGTTGAGGCAGGATGGAGCTCCAGCAGACCCTTGTAGATCAAAGTAAGAGATCAGGAATGCATCCTGGATGTGACGAAAGCCACTGGAGGGTTTTGAGCAGGACAATGATGATGTCTCTGAAGTTGCCCACATTTTAGAGCAGGGATTCTGAACTATTGACATTTTGAGCTGAAGAATTCTTTGTCATGGGGCTGTCCCATGCTTGTAGGATGTTCAGCAGCATCCTTGTGCCTATCCCACTAGATGCCAGTAGCATGTCCCCACCCCACCCTGGTTATGACAACACGGAATGCCTCCAAACATTCCCCAGTGCCCCCTTGGAGAAGCGCTGACTTACCCTATCAGAGGCTTGTTCCTCTCCTACACCTGGTAAATGAGTCTTAGTCTGTTCCCCGCCGCTATAACAAAATACACGAACTAGGTCATTTATAATGAACAGAAATTTACTTTCTCACAGCTCTGCAGGCTGGGAAGTCCAAGATCAAGGTGCCAGCACCTTGTGGGGGTCTTTATGCTGCATCGTCACCTGGTGTAAGAACGTCATGTCCACACAGGGTGGGGAGAGGAAATGCAAGAGAAAGCAGAAGGGCTCGCACTTGCCCTTGTATGATGGCATTCGTCCCACCCTCACAGCCCAATCCCCTCTTAATACAGTGGCAATTGTATTTCGACACGACTCTTGCAGGTCACCTCACATTCAAATCATAGCATTGAGGAACTGGGGCTTGTTCCATCAGGTGCCGGCACCATCTCAGAGCCCTTCATGTCCACATCACAGGTCAGGGAGAGACCATGGAAGATCACAGGGGATGCTTGGATGCTTTTATGGACAGGCTTGGACGTGAGTGTTGTCTGCCATTCCCATCCACATTCCACGGGCTGGAACTCAGTCCCCCACCATGCCTGCAAGAAAGGCTGGGCGTGTGTTCTTCTCATGTACCCAGGAGGAACAAACAGTTTTGCCTTTGTGCAATGAAGTAAAGCATTTACTTACACGCCCCATTAATTCTTCCAAGGCTTATTTATAAAACGAGCCAGTGGTCACAGCAGGGACATAAGGTCCCAGGTGAGACCATCCAGGGTACTCCATGGCCGACTTCCTGGGTTACAGCACAAGTCTGGCACATGCAATAGATGGCTATGGCTGTCTCACCAGCATCCCAGTCTCCTTTGATAGCAAGACCCTCTGATTTTCGTTTGGGGAGTCAGCCTCCCACACACTTGGTCCAGATGAGGCTCCCTGCTTGGGGTTATCACACAACCCAGGGCTGAGCCAATGAGTACAGGGCATTCCTCTGGCCACCATGCCTGCTGTGTCAGAGGAAGTCTCAAGATTGTCGCTGAGGATGCTGGGACAGAGACTTGCCTTTTCTAGGCTGGGCATGAATCTGAAGGTGCTGGCATCTCTTGTGCCCATGAAAGGAAAGCCTGTGAGAGTGGAGCCACCGTGGAGAGTGTGGAGGAGAAAGCAGCAGAATAAAACCTCGTGTAGGTGACCTGTGGGAGCCCCCGAATTTAACTATGCTGTATGTCAGATAGAGCCTGAACTTTCTAACCACACAAACCATTAAGTGCCTGTTTTTTATCATTTGCAACCTGGACAGTATTAGGCAACATAATACATTTTCCCCTCAAGCCCAGAGATACCTCATAATTGGGAAGGGGTTGAATCTGCAGGAAAGATGATCTGTGGCCCACCCATGGGCAGCTGAGGATGCCAGAGCCAGAGATGGGAAGCTGAGGTCACGGTGAGTAGAAAAGCTTCCTAATAGCTCTAATATCAGAACAGAGTTGCGCTGGCATGCCATCTTCACTTAGAAGTTCAAATGTCTATTTCTATTTGTTCCAGCTTAGGAATCACTAACCTAAATTACCTTGACCACAATCCTGAGTAGATACCTCTGTGAGCCCCATTTTACAGAGGAGGCGGCTCAGAGAGGCTAAACGACTGACCCAAGGACACACAGCTTATTCATTGAGAATTAGGACTTAAAATCAGGTTTCTCTGACACCACAGCCCATGTTTTGGGCTATATAATCATTCTAATATATAATAATTTTTCTATGTAACAAATTCTAACATATACCTGAACATGTTTTAATGGATAAAGATTTTTGTTTTTATCCAAGGCTAGGATTTATTAGGCTACCCATCCAAGTCACCCAGAGATAGTAGGCTTGAGGGAGCTAGACCACGTCTCCTCTCCTTTCCCCTCCTCCTTCCCCTCCCTCAGGTCCTATGTTTGGGTAACACACGCCTTCTATAGAGAATACATATTTGAGCATTCTCAGGGCACACAACATCTGTGTTGAGACTCACACTCCCTCCTGCAGGTGCGTGGTTCAGCGTGGGTGCAATGGAGCATGTTGAAGATACTCTATAAATGTCAGCATGATATTCACACCCGACTGTCTAAGAATTAATAAGCCTTTGCGGAATGGCTTCTATCAGTAGCTATGTGGTGTGGAGGGACACACCCTCTTCAAACATGGTGCATTTGGGCAGTTGGCATGAAAGGTGTGAGGGAGTGAGGGTGTGTCTAGGAGTTGTGTGTGTATTGATCATAAGTGAGCTGCCAAGCCTCCCAGAGCTGAGAGAGTGAGTCAGCCATCACTGCCAATGAAAAGGCAGGCACGATGATGATGGTTTTTCTTCAGATGAAATGTTGCCTCCTGCACTTAAAGAAAAAAAAGTTTTTCTGGTCACTGAGAGGAAACAAAGAAAAACCATATCAAACTCCAACTCATTTTTTTTTTTTTTTGCCATTCATTATAGACATCTTGCACAAACCCCAACTCTTACAATCTTACAAGTTCTATCTAGGGAGACTTATTAGTGTGAGGTTTTTTCATAAAAGAATTGAGTTTCTCTTTGTGTAAGTGCATCAGTGAAGTTTCTCACAACCAATTCTGGGTAAGTATTATGGACTGAAGGTTTGTATCCTCACAAAATCTGTATATCGAAATCCTAAATTCCAATATGATGGTATTAGCAGGTAGGGTCTTTGGGAGGTCACGCAGGTGGGGCCCTCAGGAATGGGATTAGTGCCCTTATAAAAGAGACCACTGAGAGGTCTCTCACCCTCTCCACCATGGATAGCAAGAAGGTGCCATCTATGAGCCATTAAGTGGGACCTCACCAGACACTGAATCTACGGGCACCTTGATCTTGGACTTTTCAACCTCCAGAACTGTGAGAAATAAATTTATGTTGTTGATAAGCTGCCTGATTATGGTATTCTGTTAGAGAAATCCAAATGGACTAAGACGAGAAGCAAAAGTGAGTTTTGTGAAGGCTTTGACTTCTTCCCCTGGTCCTTGGGAGAGCCCTTCACTCTCTCAGACCATCCTCACCTGAGGTACATTCCAAGCTACTAACTTATTGCATTGTCATGAAATGAGAGGAGACAGTGAGTGTCTCTCTGGGGCTTAGGGATAGGGACAGGCTTCTGATGGCCAGGTCTAGGGGATCAGTGGAGATCTGAGGTTTCTCCTTGGGCAATCACACCCCAGGTTACTGTGGGAGCCACCGTTTTCTTACTCTCAGATTACATGGCTTAGGAGGAGTTGACCCCAGATCTAGCTAAAAGGTTAGAGATGTGGCCCAGACCTAACCAGCCAAAAAGTTCCATTGCCCCGGCCACGATCCCTGGTTTAGGGAAGGCACATGACCCACTTAAGTCCAAGTAGAGATAATCCTGGGACTGAAGATGGAGTATCAGGAAAGAGAAGCTATCTTTTCACTGGTGCTGCTAAGTGCAAAGAGGTGAGATGGGGTTTCCAGAAGTCCTCTTGCCACCAAGAGGGAAAAGCCTGTCACAGAATAAAGCCGACCTAAAGCAAAGTAGAGCTCATACTGGAAGGCAGAGAAAGCTTTCAGGTGACCTTCACTGGGCACCTAGAAGCTTCATTGGCCATGCCTGAAGCTATTATTGCCCTGAGATTTATTAGGTAGGGTGAGGCAATAAATCCCATTTTGTGCTCAAGCCAGTTAAGTTGGATTTCTAACGCTTTCAGCTAGAAAAATCTTGACAAAGACAAGGCACTGATGTGACTGGAAGGGGTCTGCTCCCTAGAAATTGAAGGCAGGACTCAATCAAGAGCAGACTGAGGGTGCCTGCTGGTAGCTGAGGAGACGCAAAGCTTCTGGCAGATGCTAAAGACCCAAGCCCAAGTCTAAGAATTTCTTTCCACATTGGGTTGTGACCCAAACTAGATACCCTATGAAAATGTGTTCAACATCATTAACTACTGGGGAAATTCAAACTGAAAGCACAATTAGATGCCAATTCACACCCATTAGAATGGCTAGAATGGGGAGAAAACCCTCAAAACACAGATCATAAATATCGGAAATGGGAACCCTTACACATCGGTGGTGAGAATTTAAATGGTGTAGTCACTTTGGAGAGCAGTCTGACAATTCTTCAGTGACTCATAGAATAACCATATGACCCAATAATTCCACTGCTTAGAATAGACTCTACAGAACTATGTCTTAGACTGTTTTGTGCTGTTCCGACAGAGTACCACAGACTATGTAATTTAAAATGAGCAGAAATTTATTTGGCTCAGAGTTCTAGAGGCTGGGAAGTCCAAGACCACCGGGCCGTACCTGGTAAGGGTCTTCTTCTTGCATCATGACATGGTGGAAGATATCTCATGGGCAAGAGAGAGTGAGAGCAGCAGGAGGGGGCTGAGCTCACTGTATAACACCCCACTGACCGTACTAACTGTTCTGGACATAATGCCACTAATCCATGAGGGCGGAGCCTTCATGACCTAAACACATCCCACTAGGTTCCCTCCCAATACTGTTGCATTGGGGATTAATTTTCTAGCACATGAGCTTTGGGGGACATCTTCACACCATAACAGACTGAAACATGTTTACACAAAAACTTTACGGTATATGAATATACATAGCAGCACTATTCACAATAGCCAGAAGGTAGAAACAACTCAAATGTCCATCAACAGAGGAGTGGATAAACAAAAGTGGTATATCCATACATTGCAGCATTACTCATTGATAAAAAAGAATGAAACAGTTTTGCTACAACACAGATGAACCCGGAAAACACTGTGTTAACGGGAAGAAGCCAGTGACAAAGGTGCCTGGTGTGTGATTCCATTTACATAAAACGTCCAGCATAGACATTAGATGACAATGGAGACATTGGATGGTAGATTAGTGGTTGCCAGGGAACGGGGGAAGGGGGAATTTGGACTAACTGCTAATATGGAGTGTCTTTTTGGGAAGTGGTGGAAATGTTCTGGAATTAGATAGTGGTGATAATTGTACAACCTAGTGAATATAGTAAAAACCACTGAAATACACACTGTAAACTGGTGATTTTATGTTGCATAAAGTATCTAAATAAGTGCTGTATTAAAGAAAAATACTAGATGTCCTAGAAGGAGCTGGAAGAAGCCAGGCAGGACCCAGTTGGTTAGAAGGGTGCGGCCCAGAGATGAATAGCTGGGTACGAATGTAAGGGGTGGGTGGAATCTTTGACTGATCTTATTTGTTACCCTGTTTGTTCTTTGGTTAAATGCCCAGCACTGGGGCTCCAAGAGCCCAGCATGGGTGTTCTGGGAAGTCAAGAGTCCCTTGGGTTTGCCTCAGTGGGGGGATGTGCCCCTCTCTAGCCTGTTTTTCGTAGAGCCGGAGCTTTGCCCAGATCGGAGAAACGGTGTACTCTGGTCCCAAGGGAAAAACTCACGTGTGGCAAATGAAATCTGAAGTCGGGAACCCAGAGGGGAAAATGGGTGCTAGGATTTAGGGAATGAAGAAGGACGTACCCCTGAATTTTCACTCCCTTAGAAAAGATGCTCATCCTTAGAGAAAGCTCATCCTTTCTGTGTACAGAGCTCTGTAATGCTTTCAGATTCCATTGATAACATTTGCACATGGACCTGTCGCTCCAGCGCCCTCCTGCCTATGGCTTCTTAACGCAAACACCTGAGACTCTCTACCTGTGGGTGGTTCTTTAGCCCAGGCACAGAGCATAACTCAGAGTTAATGCCTAGAAACAGCCCTCAACCAGTGATTCATGCCAGCTGGTGCATAAATACCTCACCTCCTCTGCCCTTCTAGGCATGGGGAAAACTCTCTTGAGTTGCATTCCCTCCCATCTCTCCGGGCCTCCAGCTGGGTAGAGTCCTGGTTGCTCACGGTGGTAACCTGCTCATGAAGGTACCTCCTCTGCTCACTTTCCTGTTCCTTTCCTTCTCGATTCCCCCCCCAAGTGAACCAATTTTAGTGTCAAAGTCTGCTTCTAGGGAAACCCAAACTCAGAAAAGAGTTAGCATTTATTGAATGTTTAATATCTGGTAGAGGTGGTTCTGAACTTTACACAGAAGATCTCACTGTCCTTACAACACCTCTGAGATCAGCTTTGTTATGCTCGTTCACCAGATGTTCTCGTCAACTGATCAGATTATCATGGACTGGATGGCTTAAACAAAGCACATTTATGTCTCACAGTTTTGGAACCTGGTGAGTCCAAGATCAAGGCATCAGCAGACTGTATCTGGTGAGCGCATGCTTCCCGGTTTGCATACGGCCATCTTCTTGTGTCCCCACATGGCAGAGAGCAAAGAGGATGCAAGCTCTCTCTCGTCTTTTTATAAGGGCACTAATCCATTCACAGGGATTCTGTACTATCAACCTAATCACCTCCCAAGGGCCCCACCTCCTAATGCCATCACATTGAGGGTTAGGATTTCAAGAGATAAGTTTGTGGGCACACAAGCATTCAGTCCATAGTAGCAGACAAGGAAGGTGAGACTCAGAGAGGGGATGTGGCCTGCCTGCTGGACAGATGACTCAGATTGGAACCCAGGATCAGCTAATTTCCAGTTAAGTCCTCTGCAAGTTCATGCTACACCAGGAGCCTCCCTGTATGTGGGCTCAGTCTGACCCTAAAATAGATTTTGTCTTGGGTGCTGATTCTGATTGGACATCATGTTGAGGACTCTGACGCTTCATCTCAGCTCTGTGGTCAGGAGTGGACCTCTATTCTGGAAAATGTCTCCTCTCTGATTTCATGGGGGTTGTGTGGGCTGCCAGTCCTGGCAACTAAGACCCACCTCCTGCTGCTGAGCTGAATGAGTACCATGCCCTCAGTGGCAGGCCAATCAGAGGCCTTCCCTGCCATTTTCAGGCTGGAGAGGGAGGGGTATGCTCTCAGTGTTTCATCCACCTAATCTTTCTATAATATTTCCTAGGACTATCAGGCATACCCTGATGTTACTCTAACTATCCCGATGCCTACACAGTATGAAATACTGTCTCATCAATTGGATCATATCTCCTTTACAGCAGTCATATTAATACATTTTATAGTTTGCGATGCCTTCGCTTTAAAACAAGAAGTTGTTTTTTTGTTTTTTTATTTTTGAGACAGAGTTTCACTTTGTCACCCTTGGTAGAGTGCCATGGTGTCACAGCTCACAGCAACCTCAAACTCTTGGGCTCAAGTGATTCTCTTGCCTCAACCTCCTAAGTAGCTGGGACTACAGGTGCCCGCCATAACACCTGGCCATTTTTGAGAGACAGAGTTTCACTCCTGGCTCAGCAACCCACCCGCCTTGGCCTCCCAAGTGCTAGGATCAAAACGAGAAGTCTTAGTAGTAGAGTGTGCAACTACAAACCTCGAATGGCTCCGTGGAGTCCCCCATGCTATTGAGAGGACTTCAGAGGTGTCAGCTGCTGCCCCCTAGAACTCTGCCTGAGACAGTAATTCCTGTAAACATGCAGATGCCTAGGGGAGAAATGAAGGTGTGAGAGAGGGATTGGATGAGGTTCCTAGGAGGGCCCAGAGCCACCCGGCTGCCCGCAGCTCCTTCCTTGCCATTCTGAGCTACTCCAATATCCATACAACAAACTTCTTTTGCCTAAGCTGGTTGGTCATTTTGGGGAGCAGGAGAAGAGTCCTGGCTGGATGTGGTGGCTCATACCTGTAATCCTCACACTCTGGGAGGCTGAGGTGGGTGCATTGCTTGAGCTCAAGAGTTCGAGACCAGCCTGAGCCAGAGCAAGACCAGGGAGCCATGTGGAAGAGCACCGTGGCGGAGGGAACAGCATGCCTGAATGCTCAGAGTAGGCAGCGTGTGTGGAAGAGCAGGGAGGCCCATGTCACTAGGAAACAATGAGCAAGGGAGCAGAGGACGAGTTCAGAGGGGAACAGGTGGCAGATTATTAACCTTTTTAGATGTTAATTAAGACTCTGGTTATTACTCTGAAATTCAACAGCAATATTGATCTTCTGATGGACATTTTGCAGATGAGAAAATGGGATTCCAGAAGATTTTTAAATGTCCCAAAGCAACTCAGCTGAGTGGTGAATCCCATATTCAGGGCGAAATCTGATTCCTCCTCAGGAAACTCCCCCTCAGAGGCAGATGAATGACCAGCACAGGGGAGACAGGAGCCCTCAGTGGGTGGGGAAGTCCATGCCAGTGGTCAGCATAATTGGGGGACAGCATTCTTTGCATGTCTCTGATGGAGTCCAGCCCTGGATTCTCACAAGGAGCACCCCTATAATGTGCAATTCTTGGAAGAGCTCTGGATTGAATGAGCCTGACTGTCAAGGCAGTGATGCCACCAGATGACAAGTCAAGCGCTTATCTCCTGGCTCAGAGACTAGGGTAAATTGGCTAGTTTATGTACCAGTAATCTCCTACTTAAGCCAACTTATAGAACTATCTCGGACACTTGCTGTAATGCTAATGTTCTGATTTGGACAGGCTGGAGAGGAGCTTGGGAACCCTGGGCGGGTACAACATGCTCTATTTAGCTCATGGAAGCAGGTGACTAGCATAAGAAGTCTGTACAAGGGGAAGGTCCTGCACACTTTTGCACCCGAGGGGAGAATAATGGCAAGGTGCCAAGCAGCAGTTACATAATCGTGACATCACTGTGCATACTTATTGTTATCTAAGAAAACATAACGACTTCTGGCAGCAGTGTGGGTGAGAAAGCCCATACAATTTTGTCTGACCCTACACTTAGAATCAGGAGCTCCAGCTTGGATGCCTGGAATCTATAATGCCCCAGCAAATCCTGGCCAGCCCCTCAGGTGTGGGTGGGAAAGGAAGGTTACAGAGGGTGCCAACATCCCAATTCCCCCTTCTTCTTGGGGTTCTGGGTTGGGACTCAACAGGGGCGATGACTAGGGAGTAAATGACAACACTTTACACCAACTTAACGCATAAAGTCTAGGACGCTGGAGAGAGGCATGCATCGGCTCACGCAGGGGGCAGATCGAGACAATGCAGCAACTTCCTGACTTTTTAGAAACGTTTTATTGATCTCTACCACAAAATAGAAAGGTGCCAAAATTCTAAGACAGGATTAGAAGAATCCCAAGCCCCCAGGAAGACTGGCTAAAGAGGAAAGGGCTGGGTAATCGGGAACACAAAGTAGTGAGTTATCAACAGCCAGCGGCTGATAATGTATTTAGAAAGGGGGAGGAGAAACAAGTTTCACCTCTGCAGGGCAAGTCAGCCAGCCTCCTTAATCTAACTGCTGATCAGGGCTCAGTCTGCTTTTCTCCAGGCAGGAATGGTCTTATCAACTTTGGCTGTAGAGGGGGGGCACCTCTGGGCCCTTTTCATCTTGATGAGCCCCCAGGGATGGCACATGTGTGCCGATTTGCCCTGGGTTGAGGCCAGATGTCCTGCAGAGAGATCAGCCCATCTACCTCCCTCACGGCTCTTCTCTCCCTCCCTTCTGCTCCGAAGCAAAGCTAAGCCAGCCAGTTTGAAGACCACAGGCCTCAGCTGTGGGGCATGACAGATGAAGCAGGTTGACCATTCTAGAATGTTTTCCAGATTCATTGTATCGATGGCCTTCCTGCAACGTGACTTTGCAGCTTCTCCCACTGAGAGAAGGGATCTGTTCACCCATCCATCACTGAATACAAACTGACCTCATGACTTGATTTGGCCAGGAGGATGCAGCACAGGTAACACCATACCAGTTCCGAGCCGAGGCCTGAGAGGGGCTTGCCTGTGTCCTCCCTCTTTCATGCCAGGAGGACACACCTGGTCTAGCCAGCTGGAGGGTATAAAACCACGTGGTGCACACCCCAGAAGTCCCAGCTTGTAGTAGTCTGTCCCCCAAACATGAGAGAGAGCCTAGTGTAGATCAGCCGGGCTGCCTACCTGTCCTAGCTGACCTCAAACACATGAGTGAGCCCAGTTGAGACCAGAAGAACTGCCCAGTTGAGTTGTAGACCTGTAGTCTCATGAGCAATGTTTATTGTTTTAAGCCATTGAATTCACAGTGTTTGTTACACAGTAGTAGCTAACTGACACACCTCTATTCTGAAGTTGCTCTTGATGGGGTGACTTGGGATATAAGCTTTACCTTGCTCTCATTATCCTTTTTTTCTAGGAGAAAATAGACTTCCAGGGATCTCTGAAGGAATGCCAGGATATTTGGATACAGTAACAGGTTAAAATGACCAAAATTATAGGGATGGGAAAAACAATGTAATAAGATAAAAATGTGTGGCTCGGCTCCCATAGTTCATTGGTTAGGGTGCTGGCCACGTACACTGGGGCTAGTGAGTTTGAACCTGGCCTCGGCCTGCCAAAAAACATCTACAACTACAACAAAAAAATAGCCTATATTCCCAGTTACTTGGGAGGCTGAAGCAAGAGAATCACTTAAACCCAAGAACTTGAGGTTTCTGTGAGCTGAGATACCATGGCACTCTACTGAGGGCAACAAAGTGAAACTCTGTTTCAAAAAAAAATGTGTTAGGAGGAGATATCCACTGACAAGGTTCATGCATATCTTCTTCCCCCAGATATCTGTGTGAGCAAATAAATGAATACCCACTAGCAAGTTAGCCCAGACCATCCGCCTAGAATCTGAGGAAGTAGGGAGCCTTGCGTCTGCTGACAAGTACTGGGCAGTGGCCAGCCTTCATTTTCACTGAGACCTCTCTTGTCACAGAAACATCCTGAGTAAAGATTGTAGCCATGGAAAGTGGAAAAAAAATGGAGAGGACTTTTCAAGTTGAATCAAGAAACTTAGTGAAAATTTTTGCCAAAAGAAAATGCACCTCGATTTTCGTACCAGTTTATGGGTTTCTTTACTGTCTCCCTGATGTCGGAACTAGCATTGTCGCCCACTTCACAGAGAGGGAGACTGAGGCTCAAGGAAGCGAGCTGTGGGAGGTCCAACAGCCGTAAGGGGCAGAGGGGAGCCTGGGATCTGGGTGGGCTCCAGCCTCCGTATCTCCTGCTCTCTGGGGCTTCTGCTGAGCGGGAATCAGCGTGGCCCAGTTCTTCCGCTGGCACACGGGCGCACATTGTCTTTCTATTTCTCTTTATGCCTTAAATGTTTTATAATTTTGCAGTTTGCCTAGAAGAAATGAAAAATAACCTGTGGTGTTTACGGAACCATAGATACTGCTTTTCTAATCCCCCGTATATTCTTTTTTTTTGAGACGGAGCCTCAAGCTATCCCCCTGGGTAGAGTGCTCTGGCATCACAGCTCACAGCAACCTCCAACTCCTGGGCTCAAGCGAGTCTCCTGTCTCTGCCTCCCAAGTAGCTGGGACCACAGGCGCCCGCCACAACGCCCGGCCATTTTTTGGTTGCAGCCATCATTGTTGTTTGGCAGGCCTGGGCTGGGGATTCGAACCCGCCACCTTAGGTGTACATGGCTGGCGCCTTAGCCGACTGAGCCACAGGTGCCAAGCCTCCCCCGTATATTCTTTATGAGCATCTTTGTGCAGCAGTCATAAAAATTGGGAAAACAACAAGAAGAGTCAAGAGAAAAGCGAAGAGAAGAAACAAGAACTTGGCCAGCCGGCTGCACTGGCCGTGTGGCATCCTCGGGCTTTGTGGACCAGGCACCCAGGAGGCTCCAACATTAAGGATCTGGGATGCCTGTTTTTCTAGGAATAGTGGTGCCCAGATTGGGAGGAAAAGGCTCCTGGCAGCCTATGTCGGAGCTCTGTGTGAGGTCCCCGTCCTCTCAGGCCACACTGGCCCATCCATCTGGCAGTGCCCCAGGCCTTTCTCTCGCTGCTGGACATGCTGGCGAATTCCCATACCGTGGGAGCAGCCCTGACCAATGGCTGAGGAGAGTTGGAGAATGACCAAGCCAGCTCCCTTGTCCCTCAGGTAGGATGACTTTGAGCTCTGGCCCCTCCCTGGCCTTCAGTGAGTTCCTGCCGTGGCTGCCCATGGTGGGGGAGCGTCCGAGACTCTCTTCATCGGCCCCCTTCTCCTCCCCTCTCTTAGCAGCATACCCTGGGTCTCCTTCCAAGCAAAATGCTGGCAGTTGCATCCTTGTCTCAGGGTCTGCCTCTGAGGCACCCCAAACTAAGAATATTTTCCAAAAGCCTCAAGTGTGATTCTGAGATCCTTTCCTCCCTGACCCCCCTGAATTAAGAACCCCTTCAGCAAACCATCAGAAAGTCCCCAACACCAATCTCTCTGCAAATGAGGCCGTGGAGAGTGAGGCTCCAGAGGCAGCCTGCTTGGGATTAACCCCAGCACTTCCACTCCCCCAGGGTCACCTCAGATAAGCTACTTACAGTCTCCTGGCCCGGGTTTCTCGCTTGTCGAGGAGGGAGCCCTGCCTCCCGTGTGGTGAGGATGCGGTGACTGGCACATGGACTCACCCTGTACGAACACAGACACCAAGAAAAACCCCAGTTTATGATTCTTAAAATGTCAGGAAGCATTACCTTAATACACATGTCACAAAAATCCTTGTCAGACTGTGTTCTGATTTACACGCTATGTAGGTCACATAGCACGCAAATGCCTTAAAAGTACAAGTTAGTGACTATTTCCTAAACTCCTCTTCCCCTGGGCTGGAGCAATGTTCTACAATTATAAATTAGAAGGCCCCTTGTACAGTACCTGGCTGGAGGAGAGACATTTAAACAAATTGTGGCACGGCGTGAAAGAACCCAAGAGACATCTGTGGTGAGTGCTTGTGGGTTTTGACTGCTGGGTTCTCCCGGGCCTGGTGTTCGAAACCCTCATTTCCCTCCAGAATCTGCTCCTCCCCACTTTAGTCTCTCTGGCCCCAGGGGTGGCCCATGACTCAGGCTGGGCCAATCAGCACTGACCAAGGTGATTGCTCGAGGATCAGCATGTGCCCCAAGCTGGACCAATGAGACTCAGTCCTGGGACTTTGTGGGGCTGCTGGGTGAGTGAAGCCATCTGCTGAACTTATAGCTGGCAGGGTGAAGCCCCCAGAAGCGTGAGTCTTCTGGGGGCTGCTTTATAGAGAAACCCACACAAGTGAAGGCAGAGCCAGTCAACAGCTACAAGCAGGGATTGTTCTGTTACATAAACCAATCAATCCTCCTCCCCCTTATTTTTTTTCCCCCAAAGCCATTAGCTACCAAGGGTTCATGCCTTGTGTAATGTCTGTACAAGTCACAAAGAAGGCTCCCGGGAAGAGGTTAGCCACTACCGAGTCTGGGAAGACTTCTGAAGAAGGAGACCTCTGATGTAGACTTTGAGGATGAACAGAAGTTTGTTTTTTGGCAGTCAAAGCAGGGAAGGGCATTTGAGGTACAGGAAAT
The DNA here is from genome assembly GCA_963574575.1 of Galagoides demidoff. Classification (NCBI taxonomy): domain Eukaryota; kingdom Metazoa; phylum Chordata; class Mammalia; order Primates; family Galagidae; genus Galagoides; species Galagoides demidoff. The sequence goes on along the minus strand of CAUYQV010016347.1, from coordinate 51,613 downwards.
GTTAACGAACCCACAAGGGGGTGTTCATGTTGCTTTCTGCACAGAAAGCCAATTACTGAGACGAAGATTGTCAACCAGGAAAGGATTTAATGCAAGAGATGCTTCTGTGGAGGGGGGAGGCACAGACCAGCTGACCAACCTCCCTGACCAACAGGGCCGGGGGAGTTTTATGGAGGTGAAAATGAATAATGCATGAGGGGCATGAAGGTGAACACTGTTACATGTTTGGGGTGGAGTGCAGAGCATGAAAGCTCAGTGAGGAATCTTGCTAGTACACACATCCCAACAAAAACTGGCGGATAAGTCCTTCCCAGGGTGGGAGTTTTAGTAGTATAATGAGCTAGGGTTAATTTTGGTCATTCTTTCAGCCTTATGCGGAGGCTTAGTGGGTCCTTGGGCACGATCTTTGGCGACGTATTGCTTATCTTGTCTTTTCTTGTTTTTTTTTTTTCAGGTGGTATAAGGCTCTGTAGTTATCCCATGGCTGCAAAGAGGTTCCCCAACAGAAAGTTACAAAGTTCTGCTCAGCAAATCTTACTGGCCTGGGAACTTGAAACAGGAGAGAACTTCCAAACAATTACTTTAAAGTTTCCTTGCTTATGGAGCCAGTTACATAAATAGCTTGGCAAATAGCATGGAGTTGGGAACTGAGAGGGCTTCAGTATGGCTGGAATAGGGAAGACGAGGCAGGGGAGTTGGAAGGGGCCAGATCATGGAGGCTTGAGCCAGACTTTGAGCTGGGCTTTTGTCCTGTGGAAGGTCAAGGGGAGCAGAGGGCAGATGCTTGTGAGTGGTAAGCAGGAGAGAGGTTAGGTCAGGGCTCACTGGGGAAGCAGAGATTTAATGAACATCTCTTGCCCAGAGTACCCCTCCCCCCAAAGCAGATGTCTTGAGGACTTGCTCTCCTGAGATTTCAGCTGGGAACATGCTCAGTGAACACAGGGCAAGACTGAGGTACCCTGGATAAGCGAATCATCTGGCCCACAGCAATAGCCTCTGCTCCACACCCTGCGCCCCAGGGATTGCATTATCCCCTCCCCCCACCCAGACCAACCCTGCCATTACTGGGCCACTCTCTCGGGAGACTCCCTCCAGAACAGCTATCTCAGAGGCTTCTCGAAGTTGTCCTTTCAAACCCACACAGTCCTCCCAGAGACATTTTAGCAGCCTTGGACATCTCCCAACTCTCAGGCCCTTTAATCCAGAGTGGGGGTCCACAGGAGACCCCTAAAGACTGAGGGACTGGGGTAAAAGTGGCTACTTGAGGCCAGGCAACCTGGAGTTGACCTCAGCCTCTTGATTCAGTGTGTGGGACCAGCACTCGGGAGCTTATTATAACAGAAGTCCAGAATCCCAGGCCCAACCCCGGACCTTCTGAGTCAGAATCTATATTTTAACAAATCCCTGGATGATCCATAGGCACGTCAAAGCTTAAAAAGCCGTGCTGGTCTCCACACTGCACAGAACTAGCCCAGCAAAAAAAAGAACTTTGGTTGGATGAAATAAGGAAATTATAAAGAGATAATATTTCTTTTCTGCACATTCCAAAATATGTTTATATTACTTTCATAATAAAAAAAACCCCAAATGCTTAAAATTTAAGAAAATCTGAAATGCAAAATTACACGATTATAAAACTAGTAAATTACGAAATGTTATTTGCTTTTAAAAGTAGCCCCCATTTGCAGTCTGGTATTGCTTTTTGTTTTAATTATTCTTTCTTTTTCCTCTCTCTCCCGTCCCTTGCCCCCAACCCCCAATCTTTCTTCCTTCTTTTCTTTTAAAAATACCCCTGCTTCCAAAAGCCAGAGCAGAGGTGCTTTTAAAGCAGGCTTGGGCTTTGCCCCCTTGGGAATGGGAACACCATTCTCCTGTCTGAAGGGAACTCCTTATAATGTAGGACTCAGGCATCCTCAAACTACGGCTCGTGGGCCACATGTGGCCTGCCTAGCACGTTTGTCTGGCCCGCCAGTTGTTTTTGTCCTGCTTAGCAGCTGACTCATCCCAGGGCCCACGGTCCGGCCCTCCAACAGTCTGAGGGACAGTGAACTGGCCCCCTGTTTAAAAAGTTTGAGGACCCCTGAGTAGGTCTTATCCAAAGTGAATAGAGGTGAACATTCCCATGTTTACTGGAATGACAAACAAATGATTTAAGCATTTATTGTATAATTTGTGACTTGCCTTTTCTCCATCCTGATCTCCCTTCATTAATTCCTTTTCTGCCTACATGTCAACACAGAAGGAAGGCCCTTCCTCTTTCCTGAATTTCACAAGGTTTTAACCCCCCAAAACTGCAGACTTCAGACTTGGCCTGTTTGCCTTGTTCACTCTCACTTGTCCTTCAGCACTCAGCATGAATGTCACTTCTCAGGGAAGCTTTCCAAGACCCTTTAGTTCTGTATCAGACAGAGCTCTCGATTGCAAGTGGTGAAAAAACAAAGCGTCTGAAGCCAAAAAGGATGACTGTTGGTTCTGATAACAGAAAAGTCCAGGGAGTATCTGGCTTCAGGTAGAGCTGGATCTAGGGTCTCAAATGACATTGCCAAGCAGCTGCCTAATGATAAATTTCTCACCTTTCCTCTGTAAGGCTCCAGGCTTAGGCAAGCTCTCCCCAGGGACCCCAAGACAGCTCTAGATATTTGACCTCCTAGCTTAGAAACCCCAGCACAAAGAGAGAGAGCTTCTCTTTTCCAGTTGTCCCTATGAAAGTCCTAGAGTTGAATCCCATTGGCCAGACTTAGGTCACATGCATATCTTTGACCAATCGTTGAAGTGGTCAGGGAGTGGAGCTCTTGGATCAGCCAGGCGGATGTGTCTAGCCTAAACTCATCGTCACCTAATCACATGGATGGATGGAAGGGAAAACTGGGTCCCCAAAGGAAAATTAAAAAGATGAGGGTATAAGGCTGGGTGGGCAATTGCAACAGCTGTTTACAACAGACCTCCTGTTACAAGTTTTCATAGCACCCCGCAATCTGTAATCTTGTAATATTCATTGGCTTTTAGAGATTCTACCGTAATTTGAGTGGTTGCTTGATAAACGTTTGTCTCTGTAACTAGACTGAAACCCGAAGGGCAGGAATTTTGTGTGCTCACAGATAATGGTATCCACAAAGCCTGACACAAAGTAGGTGTTCATCAAATATTTATTGAACGAACGGACTCACTCCAACTGCTTTAGCAACAGCTCTGTTTACTCACATTTACCAGAGGCAACCTGGAATGCTGGCAATCAGCCTCCCCATTTTGAATTAGATTTGGCTACTGACGGAGCCAGATACTCTGTCCCAGCTGTGCCCTGGGACAATCTATGCCAAGGAAATGCTGCTCTGCTGTACTGGGGACATCTGCCACGTAGCCAACGGCAACTAGAAGCTGTTGTCAGATAGCACAGCCCCTGGGGTGAGTTGGTAGCAGACAGGGTAGGGGAGAGGGGGCGATTTTGAATTCTGCTGCACTGTAATGCCTGGCATCTAAAAGCCGTCTCAAGCGTCCCAGCCCCCCGTATGGTAGGTAGTCAGAGCACGTCCATTTATTTCAGGGAAGAGACTAGATTTGGAGCTGCACATCGGTCTCACACTCAGCAGAGCCAGTTCCTGAAAACAAATCTTCCAGGTTCAAACCCAGGCCTGGCCGTCAGCTTACTGCGTGACCTTCGGCAAGTCTCTTTCCCTTCGGGAGCCTCATCTGTGAAATGGGCATGGTTATCTTGACCTGAAGGGAGTGCTGTGAGATGGCAGGAGCTCTGGCACAGCATGTGGACGTCCCGGGCATGAAGTTGGCACTTGCCTTCCCTCCTTGTGTCGATGCTGCCACAGCTAAGTTGTATGTTCCGAGTGTCTCCCTAGTTGTAACAGAAACAAAGAAGGCAGCTCATGGGTGAATGCCACCATGGGGTCTTCTTGGGGTTCAACTAGAAAATGAAGTTCGCACCTGACCATAGGAAACACTTGCCACTCAAGACGGACGGAGTCCAGGAAGAAGGGAAGGCCCTTTGCATCGACGGAAGCTAGTCGTGTGTGGCCCCCAGTTGACCACTCAGGTCCAGGAGATGAGAAGCACACTGTGCATCTCAGTGTGGGCCTGAGACTCATGCCTGTAGGGCCAGTGTCTCTTGTAAGAACAGCTCTATACACAGAGCTTCCAGGTGCTTGCAAAAGCCAAGCCCAGTTATGGGAGTCAGTGCACATGGGAAAGCCCAGCATTTGGGCATCCCTAGTGGGCACGTGTAATTCACCCATGCTCCTCCCAGGACAGGTGCAATTCACCAGTCAAGGGGCATGTTTAACATAAGCAATGTTGCCTGGCAACACAGCCAACACTATACCTTTGTCCAGTTTCTAGGGCTGACAGATCTATTAAATTAAACCAAGGTCAAATTTGTTCTTAAGAGGAACAGGGGGCTCGGCGCCTGTGGCTCAAGCTGCTAAGGCGCCAACCATATACACCTGAGCTGGCAGGTTCAAATCTAGCCCAGGTTGGCCAAACAACAATGATGGCTGCAACCAAAAAATAGCCGGGCATTGTGGCAGGCGCCTGTAGTCCCAGCTACTTGGGAGATGGGGAAAGGAGAATTGCTTGAGGCCAGGAGTTGGAGGTTGCTGTGAGCTGTGATATCTACCCAGGGCAACAGCTTGAGGCTCTGTCTCAAAAACAAACAAAAAAAGGAACAGAAGTCTGTTAATTCTTTATTAAAAATCTTTACTGGTGTCTCCCCAATATTGGGAGCACACATATATACACTTGCCCACACGTACACACACACACACACACACACACAGAGGCCCTTTCCTTGAATCCGTTGCTCTTTCATTATTTCAGGGAAAGAATGAAAAGCAGAAAAATGGAGCCAAAAATAACCCTTGGATTTCAAAAGCCAAGACTTTTGAGTTTCAGATGCAAGCACTTTGAATCCCAAGGCCAAGATTTATAAGTTTCAGATGCCTTTATGATTTTGCTGAGTCTGGCCTTTTGAGTTCCAGAACCCAAACCCTGAGCCAGAGCAGAGGTTCATGTTCTAATCAATAGATTTGGGAAGAACAGATGAAGAGCCAGGCGACCTGGACATCAGAATATTGAGCAGTTTTCTGAACTGAGGAAATAGGGATGAAGGGCCATGATGAGAGATGAGGCCAGTGGGATCTGAACAAGGAGCTGGGCCTGAAGAGCCCCAGTGAGGAGCATGTGGGGAGCAGAGGGAGGCATCTGTCTGTGCCCCCCGGAGCACTTCCCAGTTCATCTGTCTCACCCTGTGCTCACAGCTCCATGGTTCCCAGCTCTGATGTGATGAGAGAGCCTGTGATCCTGCACTTGGGGGGCTAGAAGAGCCCTCCTGAGGTCACCCCCCAAGGTGGATCAATGGTGAACCCTAGTGATACCCTCCTGGACCTTCACACCACAGGAGGATGCAGGCAGGTTAGCCTGTTGGTGGAGCGTATGTGAGAGAGGGTGAAGGATGGCCCCGTGGGAGAACTGCTGATTTGATTTCAAATAGTATTTCAAAGAACATAGACTTTGGAATAGCACAGACAGGGTCTGAGTATCAGTTTCCCTGTGTGACTCAAGGCAAGGTCATCGATTCACTCAGCAAATGACCTTAGAGGGCTCACCTCTCTGAGCACAGGGGCTGGGGTCAGGTGCCGCCTGTCATTCCCAGTTCTACTTCTTCCTTGGGCAAATTGTTTCATCCCTTTGTGCCTCAGTTTCCTCATCTATAAAATGGGGACAAAAACAATATCCACTTCTTAGGGTCACTCTGAAGTTTAAAAGATGAGTAATGTCTAAAGAACTCACAAAACACCAGGCATCTGGCAAATACTCCACAAACATCATGTGCTGTTATTATGTGTTGGGCATTTTTCTATGCACTAGGGGTTCAAGAGTGAACAAAATAAAGAGTCAGCCATATGGAGCTTATGTTCTATTGAGGGAGACAAATAACAACAGATCCAAATCTAATATCTTCCTTTGGATGGAAAAAGAAGCAGGACCAAGCCCAGGCAGTGTCTTTACTCTTCCAGTGCAGCCCCTTTGGGGTAACTGAGAGAATCCACACACCTGTGTCCAGAACATGCCTGGATTTAGCTGGTGCCCTTCCTGTCACCTGCCCTGTGCTGCTGCCCAGGTGACCAGCCACGGTCTGCCTCCTCCCCAGCTGGGGAGCCTCGGCCATCACGGGCAGGAGAAGACACCTCACGCACTCCGTCTGGGTCCTCGGTTTGTCCTCTGTTAGAACTGCAGTGTCTACAGAGAAATTCCCAGAAGCAGGTTCCCAGCAGCCAGATGTTCCCATGCCTTTCTCAGGCAGATTAGTGTCCTAGCAACTGGAAAAGGGGGGAAATGGTCTGTTTCTCTCCGGGAATAGGATGGACAAAAAACGTTTATGTAAATCCAACCTTCTGGTAAAGCTCCGGGACAGGGAATGCACTTGGTGGTGAAAGTACTCAGTACAAGACCCCTTTCGTTGACCTCTGCTGGCCAAGTCAATGTCCTGCTTCAAGAGCCCTAATGGCCACCCGTAGCCCAATCCCAGACCCCTCTCCCCCTCTGACTTCCATCCCTCTTACAATCCGTTCCATACCCAGAACCCCAAGGGAACGTCTAGAAATATAAATCCTCATTTCTAGAAGTAGAAATGTCAATCCATGTCTCCCTCCCCTGCTTGAAATCCTTCCACGGGTCCTGTTGCCCTAGAATGAAATCCAAACTTCTTATCTGGATCCGTAAGGCCCTTGGGATTGGGCCTTGCTGTTTTTCCAGGCTTCATTTCTAACTGCTGTCTCCTGAATTTTCCAGCCACTGAGTTTTCCTCACTTAGTACCTCAAACGAGCCACGTTGGCTCTTCTTGTGGGGTTTGCACTTGCTGCTCCCTAGGCCCCAAATGTTCCTTCTTACCCTTCCTGCTCCTTCTCCTTTTTACTGAAACGCTGCCTCCTCAGGGAAGCCTTCTCAGATCATCCTCCGTGAGTAGATTCTACTTTGTCTCTGCCGCAACACCTTTGTGTTTCTCCTTACCACGTTAAAGATGATATCATTATTAAATGTTGTCCCCTTTTCCTTCCTGCCTCCCCTAGAATGTAAGCTCCATGAGGCTAAGGACCTGTGGGTCTTGTTTGTCCTTTATGCCTGTCCCAGCACAGCAGCTGTCACTGTGGGTGGAGGACTGAAGAACACATTTCTCAGGCCAGCACCCAAGGCTCTAAATCTCCTGCTCCTGCAAAGACCCTGGGAGGAAGGTAAGAAGGGGCAGTGAACAGCTGGGATCTGGCCTTAGGCCTCGCACGGGGGTGGGGACCTACATACAGGACGGTGACTCTGGAGTTTGTATAGATCCATCACAGATTCAACCCACCATGGATCAAAGATATTTTTTACAGGTTGGGTGTGGTGGCTTATGCCTGAATTACAGCACTTTGGGAGGCTGAGGTGGGAGGATCATGTGAGGCCAGGAGTTTGAGACCAGCCTGAGCAACATAGCAAGATCTACAAAAAGAAATGCCAAGAAACAAACAAACAAAGAAACTTAGCCAGGCAGAGTGGCCTGCCTGTATTCCCAGCTAGTCAGAAAGTTGAGGCACAAGGATTCCTTGAACCCAGAAGTTTGAACTTACAGTGAGCTAGGATGATGCCACTGCACTCTAGCCCAGAGCTAGACTCTGCCTTCAAAAGGAAAAAAAAAATTATATATATGTACATGCATATATGTAAATATATCCACACATATTCAAACAATCTGCATCTGTACTAAATATGTAAAGACTTTTTCTTGTCAATATTCTTTAAACAATATAGTATAACATTTGGTTATATGGCACTTACACTGTATTAGCTATTACAAGCAATCTAAAAAGGATTTAAAGTATAGGGGAGAGGCCAAGGTTCAGTGGTTCATGCCTATAATCCCAGCAGTTTGAAAAGAGGCTGAGGTAGGAGGATCCCTTGAAGCGAAGGGTTCAAGACCAACCTGGACAACATGGCAAGGCCCTGTCTCTACAAAACATTTCAAAAAAAAATCTTAGCTAGGCATGGCAGTACACACCTGTAGTCCCAGCTACTAAGGAGACTGACACAGAAGGATGGCTTGAGCCCAGGAATTTGAGGCTGCAGTGAGCTATGATTGTATCACTGCACTCTGGCCTGGTACACAGCAAGACCCTGTCTCTAAAAAGAAAAAAAAAGTCTATGGAAGAATAGGATGTGTGTAGGTTATAGAGACTGGCACATCTGTGAATCTGGGCATTTATGGGAGGTCTTGGAACAAATCCCTCACAGATACTGAGGGAAGGCGTGCATTTCATTTTTCCCATGTTAGTTTATTAGTTATACATTATTATAATTTATTTAGTGATTACCCTCAATATTATATGTCTTTGACTTATTCGCGTCCAAAGCAAGTTAGTACTTTTTATCACATTATAGACAATGTGAACATCTTAGGCCATTTTAACTCCATTTACTCTTTTGTTGTTAATTCTGCATTTATTTTAAACCCATGAAGACATTATTTTAGCTCTTTTGTAGTTGAGTTTATTTCAATTTAATCCAAATTTACTTCTATTCCTTTCTGCAATTCTATCTGGGAACATGCTACCTTCTACTTGTAGAACTCCTTACAGGATCCCTTTCAGTGTGAGTCTGTCAGTAAAAACTCTTTCAATGGTATGTGTCTTTAGTTTATCCTTACTTTTAAAAGATATTTTCCCTGAGTACAGAATTTTAGATTGGTAGCCCTTTCCTTTTTGTACTGGAAGTAGCTCTATTATCTTCCACCTTCCAATCTTTCTATTAAGAAGTTTGCTATCAATGTTACCGTTGAAGACCATGGGATCCCTTTTCCTCTACTTTTTATTTTCTGCCTTTGAATTTTATCACCTTTATTCTTGGGTGCTTAAGTGTTTTGTTCCCTATACATATTTATCCTGCTTAGGTTTTGTAGGACTTATTAGAACTGTCTTGATGGCTTTTTTTTTAGGAATTTTGGGAAATTCTTGGTTGTTCTCAGAAATAGCAACTCTGCTTCATATTTCTTCTTCTTCTCTGGGACTCTAGTTACTTGTATGTTAGACTTTTTCACTGTATCCCATATACGTGTATCTCTTTCCTATATTTTCCATTATCTTTGCTATTTATTTATTTATTTTTGTAGAGACAGAGTCTTACTCCATTGCCCTTGGTGGAGTGCCATGGCATCACACAGCTTACAGCAACCTCCAATTCCTGGGCTTAGGGATTCTCTTGCCTCAGCCTTCCAAGTAGCTGGGCCTACAGGTGCCTGCCACAATGCCCAGCTACTTTTTTGTTGCAATTTGGCTGGGGCCGGGTTTGAACCCACCACTCTCGGTATATGGGGCCAGTGCCCTACCCACTGAGCCACAGGCGCCACCCTATCTTTGCTATTTATATTGGAGATATTTTCTGCGTATTTTCTACTGACCTATCTTTTAATCCACTGATCCTCTTTAGATGTGTCCAATTGTCCATATACCCATCTATTGAGTTATTTATTTCAATGATTGCATTTTTTAGTTCTTAGATAACCAGTTGATTGTTCCTTATAGATTCTAGTTCTCTTATGAAATTCTCTATCTCTCTTGTCACATATTCTTCGACATACTTGCCACAGTTATTTTACAGTCCATGCCTGATAACACTCATACCTTTGCGTCTACTCTACTGGCTATTTTTCCCTATCATGTTTGTATTTATTGGTGTGTCTTGTGAAAAAGAAAATTTAATCAAATGCTGGATATTGTTCATGAAAAATTGAAGAGGATCTTCAGGGACATTGCCTTCCTTCAGGGAAGATTGCTCTTTCCTGCCTTTGAATTTTATCAAAAGAACTTAGATAGACTAAGAACTTATCATCTTAATTGAACCAGGGACTGAGTCGATTCAAGTCTGGGTTACAATTTTTGTAAGTCTTGCTCTACCTCTGGTCCACTCCTTACTCCTCGGTTATAACTATCTATTGGTCTCAACTAAAAGCCTGGGATATTTACCAGGATCTCTCCTTCCTGTTGGGCTCTGATCTCTAATTTTTTCTGCTAAGATCTGTGAGACTGAAGAACGCCCCACTCTGCTTTTCACTTGCTTTCTGCTTGACTTCTTAGCCTTCTCTTCTGCACAGCTTAAAACGGGCAAATATCTGGAAGGAAATACTGGTACTGAGAGTCAGGCTTCCTCCTTGCCAGGATCCTTGCTCTGATGTCTTTAGTAGCTTGAACTTCAAATTTTATCTCCCCAGCTCCATGTTTGGCTTCTTGGTCTCTCCCCCTGTGCCAAGAATTGACACATGCCCCAAGGGGAATTCATCTCAATGAACTTCTACCTGGAATCTTGATGCCTCGAGTCCTGAATGCCTTTGCAGCCCTCTGATCCATACACATTATTGTATGTGTGTGTATATGCAAGGTCAGACAGTTAAGATTGAGATCTCATCCTAGAAGAAGTGCTGCTTCTTTGCTGCCTCATTGCTGAATATCCCTACAATCATCTTCAAAGTGCTCCCTTTGGGAGGCTTTGTGCTGATGCCACACCTAGTTCACCCTTCAAAGCAATTTTCCTAGGATGCGTTCATGACTTTAATTGTCAGACCTCCTATGTATATGTGTATGTATATATTAACATATATGTGTGTATGTATCTGCTATATCTGGCTATGATATAGTAGTTTGCATGAGGCTGCTAAAAACTACTACATCATAGCTGGAAGTAAATCTCTTTTGCTCTATCTAAAATGAGAAGCCCTTGAATCAGTATGAACCCACTAATTCGAAAACTATGCTAAGGACAGATGGGGCATTGCCAACATTGAAGAAATAATACTTTACGATAATGATCATAGATACCACTTTTGAGAGCTTGTGAGGTGCCAGGCGCTGCTTAGAGTCTCTGTATCACACCATTTAACCCTCACAACAACCATCTAAGGTAGCTATGATTATTCTCCCCATTTTACAGGTAAACCAAGTGAGGCTTCGAGAGGTGAAGTCAGTTGTCCAAGGTGCTAAATGTTTGTGTTTTTGATCACAATATACTGCTACCACTGTGGGTCCTGATTTTGTTTGCTTGGCCCCCTAGAACAAGTATAGTACTTCTCTACCCCCTGACTGCAGTATACGTTGTCAAGATGTTTTAGGCTGCAAGTAACAGAAAACTCTGAACAAAACTCATTAAAAATTAAAGAAAGGAAATCTGAGATAAGAATTTTTCTGGATTTTGACTCAGTTGTTCAGTGGTATCCCTGGGGTCTTAGTTGTTCAGTGGTATCCCTAGGTCTCAGTTGTTCAGTGGTATCCCTGAGGGTCTCAGTCATTCAGTGGTATCCCTGGGGGCCTCAGTTGTTCAGTGGTATCCCTGAGGGTCTCAGTCGTTCAGTGGTATCCCTGGGGTCTCAGTTGTTCAGTGGTATCTCTGAGGGTCTCAGTTGTTCAGTGGTGTCCCTGAGGGTCTCAGTTGTTCAGTGGTATCCCTGAGGGTCTCAGTTGTTCAGTGGTATCCCTGAGGGCCTCAGTTGTTCAGTGGTATCCCTGAGGGTCTCAGTTGTTCAGTGATATCCCTGGGTCTCAGTTGTTCAGTGGTATCCCTGAGGGCCTCATTTGTTTAGTGATATCCCTGAGGGCCAGTTCCTTTTTTCCTCTCTGCTTTGCCGTCTCCAGAAGTGTCTGCTCTTCTCTTGGAGCCTCTTACCTCACTAGGACAAGAAGGATGCCACAGTTCCAGGCATCACATCTCAACTCATGCTCCTGCAGGATAGGAAACCTCTTCCAGAAGTCCCTTAGCAGACCTCTCCTCAAGTCTTATTAGACAGATTTGAGCCATCAGCCCACTACAAATCTATCATGGATAATCATGGGGTCTCCATAACTGATGTGGATCAGTCTAGTTTGATACTTGGAGATTAGAAAAAGGCCACATACTCCTGCATCACTTGGATGTGGGATAAACACCCGAACAAGCAAAGCTCTGCCCATAAGGAAGAAAGGAGGAATATAGACAACACTACTAAGATGGGAAGGAAATAAAGAAACAAAAACAAAACAAGCTTGGGGAAGAGCAAATTTAAACGACAATGAGATCCTACCACACACCTACTTAAATAGCTTTTCAAAAGGGGGTGGAATCCTAAAAATACCAAATGTTGGTGACAGTGTGGCACATCCGGAATCCTCATGCATTGCTGTGAGGATGGCAACCTGGTGCAGATACTTTGGAAGATAGCGCAGCAGTTTCTTAAAAAGTTACACTTCACTTATGACCCATCAGGCCCACACTGAGCTATCTCTACAAGAGGAATGAAATCTCTTGGTCAACAAAAAGACTGTACATGATGATTTATAGCAGCTTTATTTCTAATCACTCAAATCTGGGAACAACCCAAGCTGTTGTTCAGTTGACTGGATAAACAAACATGGGATACTACTCAGAAGTTAGAAGGTGTATCAGTCTGTTTGCTGTTGCTTATAAGTGACTACTCGAAACTGGGTAATTTACAAAGGAAAGGAATTCATTTCTCAGTTATGGAAGCTGAAAGGTCCAAGGTAGAGGGGCCACCCTGTCACTGGTGGGGACTTTCTGATTACGGCATTGCAAGGAGGTTGAGCATGCTGGCCCAGGCTTTCTTCTTCTTAGAAAGCCACAAGTCGCACTCCCACAATGACCATTAGCCCATTAGCCCATGAATGGATCAATCTATTCATGAGGACAGACCCTTCATCATCCAATCACTTTTTTTTTTGAGACAGAGTCTCACACTGTGCCCAGGCTAGAGTGCAGTGGTGTCATCATAGCTCGTAGCAACTTCAAAATTCTGGGCTCAAGTGATCCTCCTGCCTCGTCTTCCTCAGTGTGCCACCATAGCTGGCTAATTGTTTTCTACTTCTAGTAGAATCTTGCTCACTCTGGTCTCAAACTCTCGAGCTTAAGGGACCCACCCTCATCACCCCCAACCCAGATTGCTAGGGTTACAGATGTGAGCCACTGGGCCCAGACCCAATCATTTTTCCAGGCTCCACTTGTCAGTGCTGCTACATTAGGAATTAAATATCAATGCTGGTTTTGGAGGTGACAAATTTTCAAGCCCCAGCAGAAGGAATTAACCACCTTCGTGTGCAGCAACATGGATGAACTACAGATGCGTCATGTGAGGTCACAGAAGTGAGACTCAGAGGCCCCACACTGTAGGCGTCCACACGTGTGTGGCCAGTCACAGATCAGTGGCTGACATGGGTTGGGGGGAAGAGGAGAAGCTGACCACAAAGTAGAAAGTTGAAGTTTGGGGTGAAACAGAACAGTGCTACACCTAGGTGATGTGGTGATTAGACAGATTTAATGTTTGGGAAAACTGACAGAACCACGCACTCAGAAGGGAAAATTTCTTAAAAATATTACTAAGCTGAAAAAAAAAAGATTGACCTCTAAGCTTAGATTTAAAAATGCCAGACTTACCAGGAGAAAACCTGTAAAAGTCTGTGGGAGACAACAGAGGCAAAATAAACAAAACAAACTTGGTTGCGTAACATAAATCATAAAAATAATAACAATAATTTTGAAGAGCAGGCATTTGAGCAGCACTGACTGTGTTCCAGGCTTTGGGCTGAGCACTGTCTTCATATTATCTTGTTTCATCCCGAGGTGGGAGGGAGGTGCCCATCTTACATGTAAGAGCACCGAGGTGTAAGTCAGGACACCTGGGCCACGCCAGACCACTAGAAAGTGGCAGAGCAAAGCCAGGTCTCTGGCTCATGTTGGCCTCATTGAGACACTTGTCTTCTTTCTTAACTGTGGGGACTCCAACAAGTCACTGCCCCTCTTCGACCTCAGTTTTGCCATTTGTGAAATAAGGCTGTTAACCTCTTTCCTTCTTCTCTTGGCTTTGAAAGAAAAGACTATGATTGGCTTAAACAAGCAAACAAACCAATTGTGCGAATGTGAGAGGTGAACGGGGGTCACCTGGCCTTCTGGCCTCTTCTTGTTACCAGTCACTGTTAACCTTAACGGCCATTTCAGGCAGGGCGCTGCTGGACAGGTCCTGACAAGGCCAGCCGAGCCTACGTGCCAATATCAAGTTGTTTATTCACTTTCAAGGCCTCTTATAGATAAGGTGGGGAACTGGACTCCACCGCACCGACCAAGGAACCAGGGTACTCTGTGCACCTACCGAAATATTGACTAAGTATAAATTTAGTCTAGAGTAAAAATGTTTTGAAGATACAACTATTTTAAGATAGGAAGATTTGGGGTAACTTTGTAACCTATAAAGAGAAACTTATTTAATGTATACTATGATGAGTGATAATGTTGCTGATATTTATTTTTACCCTGAGAATAAAAAGTAACAAAGGGACACAGGATGGCAGAGCAGTTCTTTGAGGAGATATCCTCGCTCTTCTCCGGAATTGCTGTAAATAAAAGTGAAACTGTTGATTGGCTTGGGTGCTAGGCAGATGGGCTCTTTGGTCTGGCAGCACTCTCAAGTGTAGAATCTGTTTATTTAAGGACTTTTCTCTGAAGATGGTTAGCCCAATTCTATGGACACTGAGGGAGCTTAAAAGTCAGGCAAACAAATAGTTTCCTGGTGCCTCCGTCTAGAGGGGCATAAAACTTCCCTGCAAATATCCCAAGGTGGGGGCAATGATATATCCCAAGACTTTCTGGGATCGAGTCCTTGGGGGCTGCAAGAAGTTATCATTTGGTGAGCCCAGTAGCTGGGGGCAGAGTGAGGCCTCCGCACAGGAGGTGAGGCAGGGTCAGGCTAGGTTGTGCTGAGTAAGAGGTAGAGGTTTGCTGCCAGAGCTAAGCTGCAGGGGCTGAGGACAGAAAAGCTGCTTCTGACCCTGCATCCTCCTCCTCGCTCTCCACATTCTGTACTGAGCCGTTTCCCTGGATAACTGGGGCTGAACTGATGTTTAATGAATAGTTGTCTCCGCCAGATTCAAATGCTGGGCTGTCTGAGGCTCCTCTGGAGTCCTTGTTCTGGCTCAGACAGAATTGGGAGTTGGAAGTTCCCTGATGGCCACTTGGTGATGAGGTGGGAGAGGAGAGAAGTGGTGGCAGCTCTGCGGCTGGCACGAGGGTGAAGGGTATCCTCTGGGGCCACAGCACTGTCATGCAGACAGCATCAGACTCAAGGGAGGAGGGATAAGAGAGGACACCAGGGCATAGTGGCTCCTGCCTGTAATCCCAGCACTCTGGGACGCCAAAGTGGGAGGATTGCTTGAGGTCAGGAGTTTGAGACTAGTCTGAGCAAGAGTGACACCTTGCCTCAAGAAAAAAAAAAATAGAAAAATCAGCCAGGTGCTGTGGTAGTCTCAGCTACTTGGGAAGCTTAGGCAGGAGGATCACTTGAGCCCAGGAGTTTGAGGTTGCTGTGAGCTAGGCTGACTCCAACGCACTCTAGCCTGGGTGACAGAGTAGAAACACAAAAAAACAGAACAGAATAAACAAATCAACAACAACAAAACCAAATACATACACACAAAAAATAACGAAAAATAGAGAGGGAGGGCTCCTGGGCTTCACTTCCTGCTCTGCCCCACGTCCCTGAGTGACCTTGGATGAGTCAGTCACTGCTCCTCTCCCATCCGCCCATCTGCTCTTGTCAATAGCTGCAGAATAAAAGGATTGGACTGAGGCTCATTCCAGCTTAGGCACATGGGATGCCCTCCATTGAATGTCCCAGGACAGTTATCTTTTTGTTTTGTATTTTCAGCCAGAGCCTTAAGCTTTCGCCCTGGGTAGAGTACCATAGCATCACAGCTCACAGCAACCTCCAACTCCTGGGCTCAAGCGAGTCTCCTGCCTCCACCTCTCAAGTAGCTGGGACTATAGGCGCCCACCACAATGCCTGGCTATGTTTTTTTTTTGGTGGGGGAGGGGGAGGTTGCAGCTGTCATTGTTGTTTGGTGGGCCAGGCTGGATTCAAACCTGCCTGCTCAGGTGTATGTGGCTGGCGCCTTGGCCTCTTGAGCCATAGGCGCCAAGCCCACTTATCTTTTTTTTTTTTTATCTTGGCTGTACTGCAAGGTGCCTCGTGTGTAATTTCCAGTGAGTGAGTGAATGAAACACTGAGGCTAGGATTTGGACTCGAACTGGGTGACTCCAAAGGGTTTGCCTTTTCTAATGCCTTTAGGTAGTTGGACAATTTGGATTCTTTTTTGGAAGGAGAAAGACATATAAAAATGTGGAATACCGGCTAATGTAGCAAAACCCTGTCTTTACAAAACCAAAGAAAAATTAACCAAGAGATGTGGTAGGTACCTATAGTCTCAGCTACTCAGGAGGCCAAGGCAGAAGGATCCCTGGAGTCTAGGAGTTGAGACTGCAGTTTGAGACTGCAGTGAGCTATGATGATGCCACTGCACTCTAGCCATGGTGACAGAGTGAGACCCTGTCTTAAAAAAACAAGAAGGTAGCATACCTATTGTCTGATGGCAATAATCAGGTGAGGAGTTAAGAAAAAGTTCAGGATTATAGGGAGGCCAGTCACAGACTGACAGCTTGAAAAGGGAAGCAAGTTTGCAGCGCCTGTGGCTCAAGGAGTGGGGGCACCGGCCCCATATAATGGAGGTGGCGGGTTCAAACCCAGCCCCAGCCAAAAACCGAAACCAAAAAAAAAAAAAAAAAAGGAGAAGCAAGTTGTAAGGTCTTATGGGGGAGCTTGAACCAGAGCACAAGGCGTTTCTGGAGCTCTGCTGGGTCCTGAAGTAATTGCTGAGCCACTGTTACAGTGAAAGTGCACACAAATGTCCTTCTCCCTCCCGGTTCTTGTGGGTTCTCTGAACTTTTGTGATCTCTCACCCCTATGGGTAAAACAGCTTGGAAGCACATACCCTCAAATGTACGCATAGTTATAAGATGAATATATGTAGCACTGTTATTCCAAATATTAAACACCAGTAAAGCTTACTTTGTTATTTTAGATAATGAAAAAGATAAGTAGTAACACTTCTGGCCTGCTTCTCAGGGGTTTGGCTCATACCCTCCCCCTCCCCATCAACAAACATGGCTGTGCCTGCCACCCGCCAATAGCTGGCAGGATCCCGGGAAGTGGAGCAGGAGTCCAGAGTCCTAGTGCTCCAGCCTTGGGCACCTGCAGCTGAACCTGCCCTCATCTCCCCAGGGAGCCCTGGCCTGGGGGACCCAGAGGCGTGGCTGGGGCCTTTGGTTCTACCAAAGAGAGTAAATAACCCTCTTTGTTCCTGCCTGTGACAGATCTTGACATCCTCACCCAGCCTCCTGACAAGGACATGCTGAGGCTTAAAGGCTGTGGAGTATGGTGAGGTGGGGGAGGGGGGGCACACCCTGGCCTTCGGATCAGCAGGTCCTGCCTCCCCTGACAGGCGCTCCCACGGCAGTGGCCCTTCCTCCTGGTACCTCTCCCACTTCCATGGCATTAATTTAACTAATGATAGCAGGTAACACGTATACCGCACCTCCTATGAGTCAGGTGCCAAGGGCTTTATGTGAATTAACTCATGTGATCTTCACGCCTTAATACCTTATGAAGGAGGTATTTGTAGTATCACCACCCCATTTTACAGATAAGAACACTGAGGCACAGTTCAGAGACTCATCAGAGGTGACGAGGTTTGGAGGGGATTTGACAGCAGGCAACTGGTTGCCATGTTAATTCTCTTCCTATTTCTATTCCTCAGATAATATCTTCCTGTTACTGCCACGTTTCCCACAGTCCTAGTCTACTGCCTTGCCCCCATTCTAAGTACTGTTCTCATATCTTTCCCCCAAACACTGTCTCCTGCATGCACCTTCTCCCTTTAATCCCCCTGCCCCCCGTAGCTTCTTTTGGTTTATCCCTCCCATTCCTACCACAGCTCTTCCCATTCAAGCTGCTACTAATTTCCTTATCCCTGTTCTGAATAGAACCTCTCCCAGTGTTTTTCCTCTTCCTATTACTCCTACTTCTTCTATCACTTCTCCTAGTAAACGATTTCTTCCCCGACCCCTCTTTAGCCCTTCTACTTTTTCTCTTACTCTATTAATTCTCTTTCCTTTGTTACTCTTTCTCCTCTTCCCTCCTCTGATTTTTTTTTTTTGTTCATTTTCTGTGGGTTTCTAAAATAGCTGTGAGTTCTTTGACATTCTTCTCATGAGAGATGGAGTCTCTACCACCTCCCCTGGAATCTAGGCAGCTCATGAGTGCTTTAATGGATAGAGGAGGGTGGGGAAGCAATTTGGCATGATTTGTGTTGCTAGGTCATGCAAGGGCAAGTGGCTTCCAACTTGGGCTGCTGTAATACTTGCTCTTGGAGCTCTGAGCTGCCATGCTGTGAGGAAGCCCAAGCCACATGGAGACACCATAGGTCGTCCTTAGGGGCAACCATCCTAGCTGAACATGTCATGTCAGACACCAGACATTTGAGTGAAGAATGGCACCAATGAGTGAAGAACCTCCAGAAGATTCCCAGCTGTTGGGTTTCTCATCCCCGCTCCATGATTTGAGTCTTCCCAGCTGAGGCCCTAGACCAGCGGTTCTCAATCTGTGGGTCGCAACCCCTTTTTGACAATGAAAATATGTTGCGGCATTAGGAAGGTTGAGAACCACTGCACATGATGAAGCTGAGACAACCCCTCTATGCCCTCTGTGCCTGAATTTCTGACCCATAGAATTTGTGACTGCGATGATGGTTGTTCTACGCCACTTAGGTTTAGAGTGGTCTCTATGCAGCAACAGGTAACTGGAACACCCTCTTCTCACGCGCTGTCATGTTCTCCTGCCATGGGAAAGTTGCTGGGCTGGTGCCCTGCCCTTCTTTGCTGGGGTCTCCTTTCCTCAGTCCTGGTGTCTTTGCCTCTCCCATCAGCAATTTCAGCCCTGTAATCCACAGAGCAGAGGGCATCCTAGCTAAGGAGGCCCATCAATCAGGGTGCAGACAGGAGTGATTCACAGTGCTACTTCTGGGGAAGACTTGCTTCCTTGTGAGAAGCTCACAGCCATTAAGACAAGTACTGGAGTCAGCACTCTGCAGAGTCAGCCCAGGGGAAGGGGCTCTTCTCCTCCCTTGCCCAACCCCCTGGGCCTGCACCCTACAGTCCTAAAGTGATGATTAATTCAGGGTTAATACAGGGCAGGGTTGAGAACCATCCAGGGCTTTAGGAGCAGGAATAAGTGACAGATGTATCCAATGGACTTGGTGGGCATTTCTGTCTGGGGGTGTCTTGGAGCTGGGGAGATCTGAATTCAAATGCCAGTTGTGCTACCCCTAGCTGTGTAACCTGTCTGAGCCCCAGTCTTCTCATTGTTAAATGGGGCAAATTATTCCAACCTGCAGAATTGTTTGGGATCTAATGTCATACCCTTTCCCTACAAAAGTGGTGCTTCTGAAGGCCAAAATTTGGATGGCTTCATTGATAGGACCAAGATTTCTGGGTTCCACCACTGAGCTTTGTTTTGGAACACAAGCACCTGACTCCAGCTCTGTTCAGCCCTGTTAGGATGTTGTGATGATCCCTAGTGTGTAAATGGAGAGTCTGAGGCTCAAAGAGATAAGATGATTTGCCCAGGAACATACAGGCAAAAACTGACACATCCAGGATCCACGACAGAGATCTGAGCAGGATCCAAGCTTGCTATCCTCCTACCACTCACTGGAGGAGGCTGAGTGTCTCTGCACTGGCCACCAGGGTTGTATTCCCCCACCCAGGTCCCCTGCTATTGACTAGCAAGACTCTTTGCCGGCACATAGCCTGACTTGACTGAGTGGGGAGGAGGCAGCCTTCAGTGAAGTATAAATACTTTTAATACTGTAAAAATTTATTTTAAAACTTTAACTTATTTTTAGATGGATAATGCATTTCTGGGGGTCAAAATTTCAAAAGGCACAAAAGGATATTCAATGAAAAGGAAATAAGTCTCTCCTACCTGCCCCCGGCCGCATGATTCCTCTGCTGGAGGGAAGCAGTGTTTCCTGTCTGGAAGTGATTTTCCACATACTCTGAGCAAATACAAATGTACAGCTCCCTCCCCCTTTATTCTGTGCACTTTATAAGTGCTGTTCTTCACGTTGCTTTTATCACTGAATGCATCTCAGAAATAGCTTCTCAGAGCTACACAAAGAATGACATCCTCTTTTTAAAGGCTGTATAATACACCATTATCTGGATTTCACACGGAGACACACCCACACACACTCACACCCCTTTCCTCCCAGTCCCTTGGAGAAAGCAAATCTGACTTCTGAGGATGGGAGCTCCCACCTCTCCCCGGGGTTGTTCTTCAGAACCTTTGAGACCTGGTGAGCTCCACAGCTGTCAGTCTGGTGGGGGGATAATCGTCATTAAGTGCAGTGGCCAAAGCTTCTCCACACAATGGCCTTTGCTGTGAGTCCACCCACAGGCCTGGACCTCTCTGAGCCTCTTTTGCCTCATCAACAGGACGCAACCCTAAGGCCTTCCAGGGGTGAGTGCCCCAGGAGGAGGGTCCTGAGGATCCCTTCTTCCTCCTACAGGCCTGCTGCGGAGGGGCCTCACTCATTCATAGATTGACCCGTTCATTCACTAATTCAGTCACTTCTCCGCACATTCCTCCATCCATTTATTCCCGCTTTCCTCATTCATCTATTCACAAACTCGTTCATTCATTCACTCAGTCGTTCGCACGTTCCTTCATTCCTTTACCACTCATTTATTCATTATTTGCTCATTCACTTATTTGCTTATTCACCCATCCATATGCCCATTTATTAACTCATTTACTCGCTCATTCATGGAGTCATTCATTCTCTCACTTATTCCATTATCCCCTCATTCATTCATTCATTCACTAATTCGTGGTTGATTCCTTATTTGTATGTGAGTAGGAGGGCACTGGGGTGGGGGAGATTGGCGATGGTGTATGTAGAGGCGTGTTGGAGGTTAGCCGTGGGCGCGAGATGGCTCGGGCTCCTTCGGGTTCCGCTCAGGCACCCCTCCCCGCTCCGACACCCGCCGGGACCCGCCGCCCCGCCCCCCGCGCCCGGGAAAGCGCGCGCTCTGGGAGCGTAGCTCCTCAGCCGCCGGCTCGGGAGCCGGAGCGGAGCGCCTGGCGGCCGCCCCGACACCCCCGACCCTCGGCGGCCGCCCATGCCCGCGGCGCCCTGGGCCCCGGGCCCTCCCCAGCGCTGCGCTGCGCCGCCTGGCCCGGCGGGGGCGGGGCCGGGGCCGGGCTGGCGAGGCCGGGCCGGGCCGCAGGGCGGCCGCGGGGATGCGGGGCTGGCGGAGGAACCTCGCGCTCTGCCTGCAGCGGCTGCCGGACGAAGGTAGGACGCGGCCGCTGCCCGGCCGGGGAAGACCGGAGCGGCGCGGGGCGTGGAGGGTGGACCCAGGGCTGAGCTGACCGGGGGCGCACACGCCCGGGGCGCCTGGGGAGGGTCCTCACGGGAGTGAAGGGCGGGCGCCGGCCACTGAGGTGCGGGAGGGGAGGCGCTCACGAAGGGGGCAGCCGAAGGATCACCGCAAGACACATGGTACAGAACGGAGCCTGGTCCCGGGCAGCCGGCACGGAGGCTCTACTGGACGCTTGGAGGTGGGAACCCCGGCGGGGAGACCGCAGGGGGCTGGAGCGCAGGGCCTGAGCCCCCGAGGGCGCATCCCTAGCCGGCCCAGGAGCCGGGTTCCTGGAGCGAACCCTGGCCGGCGCAGCGCCCACGTGCCGCCTCCTCCTCCGCTCCGGCTTGCCAGGGGCCAGGATCTGCGGGCGCTCACTGCGGGGGTCCTTTGGCCCTGAGGCTGCAGCCCCTTGCATCCAACTTTCCTGCGCGCACCCGGCGGCACCCCGACGCGGACCCCGGAGTCCACAGTTACTCAAAGTTGCAAAGACGCTGGGGAGGAGGGGGTGTTGCGGCCGCACTGCCCCCTGCCCCGGCCTGCCCCTGCCGCAGCGCTGCGGCCCAGCCCCCTCCACCCGGCCGCCCTGGCGGGGAGGGGGCTGCTCCACTTTGAACCTGTTGTCTGAACCTCTTGCAGGGGTGGGAGGAGGAAGGAGGACCCGCTCCCGGGTCCTGACACTGCCGAGGAAAAGTTTCGATTTGGTGTTTAAATAAAGAATGGGCAAAACTGCGAGTTGGGGGCCCGTGAGGTGAAAATGGCAGCTGCTCACCCCTCTGCTCATTTTGGGGGGCAGCATAATGGCTGCCTTCCAGGCCCCCGTACTCTGTATCCAGGAACCTCGTACCTGCCCCTGCTTTTAACCTTCACAGTCTCGCCCTCAGGAGGGCGCTATTTTTCTTTCTGCTTTGCAGGTGAGGACGCTGAACCTCAGAGAGGTGAGGCCCCTTTCCCAAGGTCACACAGCCAGTAGCTGGTAAAGCTGAGACGTCAACTAAAATCTATGGGACCCACAAGCACTTGGTAGTTGCCAGGACCTCTCACCTGTCCCCATGCTTTCTTCCAGTCGGCCCCCCAAGTTGAGCTGCTTTCAGTCTCATGGGAAAGTATGCATTTCCGACCCAGACCCAAAGCTCCTGTGTGGGGAATGGGGGAGGAGGAGGGGATTGGGCTAGCTGGCCCCTGACCCTCCTGTCTTGTCCCCAGGGCCAGCTAGGACCAGTTACCTCTGCCCCACTGCAGCCTATTGTGATGAGGGCCTGGTTTAGATCCTAATCAGACCTTAGATGGTGCCCCAGACCTTGGCAGGCTTATTCTGCTCAGCTGACAGGCAGACTCTTCAATGTCCTCTGACCTGAGGTACTGCTGATGGGGCAGCTCTGGGGCACAGAGGGTGCCTGGGTTTGCTTCCCTAAGGTTGAAGGAGGAGGTAGGTGGATAGGATCGCCAACAAAGGGAGGGGTGTTTCAGAGGAGTGCCCCTACTCAATGCAACTGCCCCCAGGGAGCCGTGTAAATTAAGCAGGAAATCTCACAGAGCCGGGTGCCCACCACCAACCTTCAGTCTGAGTGCTACTCTTCAGAAAATGGGACAGCCCAGCCACAGTCATGCTCTCAGATCTTGGATAACTCATCGTCTCTGGAGCTCACTTTGTCTCTGCAAAGGGTAGGCCCTAAAAAGGATGGAATAGTGCAGCACACAGCCCAGAGCTGGCTGGAAAGTGGGGCTGTAGTGTCCAGAGACAGAGGGTGCTGCTTTGAAACCTCAAACCCACGAGTGTGTGTGTGTTGTGGGTGAGCCACATGGGTGGTGTGTGAGGTGTGCCTGGAGGCTGTGGGTGGCATGTTGGAGATGCATGTGGTTGTGCATGAGGCACGTGTGTGACGATGTATGAGGGGTGAGGACCTTGTGACCCTGTAGCCACTTTGCCCACCACTGGCCACATCTCTTGAGAGGAGGCAAGTTTCCTCTCTTTCAGTGGCAGGAGGTACCCCACATTTGAGTCTTTCTTAGAAAATCTTAGTTGGGGCTGATCCTTAAGCTCAGCACTCAATCATAGGGTGGCTAGTGTCTTCACCTGTATTAAAAGGACAAACTCTCTGGCTTTCTCTGGGCCACGGGAATGTTGGTTCTGGTAGGCAGAATCTCAAATGAGATTGAGATGTGAGTCCAGCTTGACAACGGGCTTGTGCTGGGAGGTCAGCCTTGCCAAGTGACAGAGAAAGGTGCAGAGACAGGGCCATAGACCTTGCATCTCTCAGGGAGGAGCTTCAACTAGCAGGAGAATGTTTTGAATGAAACTAACTTCTCTGCTTACCAGGTTATATAAGTTAACACCTTAGGGAGGAAGAATGGGCTTGAAGACCAGCCTCGTGTCCATCGTAGGCCCTTCTGATTGCAAACTGTGTGTCCTTGGGGGTGCTATTTAATTTTTTCTAAGCTTCAGATTTTTTTTTTTTTTATCTACCACGTGTGAGGGTAACCTTGCAGGAATGCTAACATACCCTCGCACAGTGCCCAGCGCATAGTAGGTGCTCAAGAAATAGCAATACTATTCTGTTTTTCCTTTCTTTATCATTACATCCAGTTTAACTTCAGTGTGGAGGGAAGTCATCTGGTAGGTTGATCAGTGAAGAATCCAGGGCTCAGGGTGGATTTCTGAGTTATGAGTGGCCAACTTGAAACTTACCACTGCTTAGGTTTGGAGGAACCTTGTAGGTTCATGTCTACCGTGTGGCCTCTTGAATCCACCACCTGTCCTAGCCCTGTGAGGTTGGCAAGAAAGTGGTTAATGTTCACCATAGACTTACACAGCATATGGGCTGGGATCACTCCACTCAGGTTTTAGAATTTAAAGTAGTAGCGCCATATTCCTTGAAGAGATGCAGCCAGTGGGATTGGGGGACCTTGTAATTCTTGCTTCATGATGCTTTGAGTTGCGTGTGTGTGAGAGAGAGCAAAGGAGAAAGAGAGATGGATAGGAAAGAGACTCGTGCTCCAGTGAACCCCCACTTAGACATTTGGGTCCTGTAGACTGTGACACATTTTCTTCTGCTCATGGAAGTAAATGATTTTAGGCGACCCACTCCCTAGCTCTGTCTGGCCTCTGTGTGCAACCAGAAAAATAGAAGCCCTGGCTTGGCACCTGTAGCTCAGTGGGTAGGGTGCCAGCCGTATACACTGGGGCTAGTGGGTTCAAACCCAGCCCGGGCCTGCTAAACAACAACTACAACAAAAAAATACCTGGGCATTGTGGCAGGTGCCTATAGTCCCAGCTACTTGGAAGGTTGAGGCGAGAGAATCGCTTAAGCCCAAGAGTCAGAGGTTGCTGTGAGCTGTGACGCCACGGCATTCTACTGAGGGCGACATAGTGAGACTCTGTCTCAAAAAAAAAAAAAAGCCATCCGTTAGCTTCAAGTTGCCGCTAGTCCCTCATGTAACAGAAGTACAAGGTGCTCAGTGGTTGGAGAACATGGAGTTCAGGGCAGCAGAGAATTCCTATCAGTGAGGAGGGCACCGCGACCCACTTGAGAAGGTCAGATCTCCACTGGCAGATTCTTCCCGTGGTGTGGCCTGATTAATTTTCCTCCTTATGCTGGTTGTTCTCTAATAGACTCTCAGAATGTTAGCCAGGCCTCCCTGAGAAGCCATTAAGCCCAACCCTCTTATTAGGGAGATGGAGAAATACAGGAACAGCCAAAGGACACAGCTTTTGATTCATTCAACAAATATTTCTTGGGCCCTATTCTGGGTGTTGGGTATATGGTTGTGAGCAAGACAAAGACCCTGCTGGACAGAGCTTACATTCTAGAGGAGGGGACAAAGAACAAATAAACAAAGAAGTGTGAATGGGATCGGTTCAGGAAGTCGCTGGTGGTACGGAGCCAGCATGGGAATGTGGAGGGATGTAGAAGAGAGGCTTGGGGGACGGGGCTTCTTTAGACAGGTGGTTTAGGGTGGTCAGGGAAGGCCTCCCTGAGAAGGTGACTTCCGGGGGGACTAAAGAATGAAAAGGCTCCACCATCCAAGATCAAAAGGAAGTGCGATGCAGGCAGAGGAACAGCACATACAAAGAACGGCCCTGGACAGTGACCTGTTGGAAGAAGAGGATTGAGAGAGTGATGTGTGATAGGCTGGAGGAGCCAGATCATAGGAGAGGCCAGCTCACTGTAGGGCCTTCATCACCAGGGGTAGGAGTGATGGGAGCTGTTGGCCTTGACCAAGAGCCTGGACTAGCTTTGAAGGTGAGCATGATTTTTTGCAATGGGGGTGGCAGTAGGGAGAGGCATCCCAGGCAGGGGAATGGTATGATTCAAGGGGTGGAGGTGAGGAAGCCGTGGGAGATGAGGCTGCTGAAGGAGATGGGGACTAAAGGCATTGATTGACATCTTGGAGATCTGTCCAGGGTGCTGATGGGCGCACCCAGCATCTCTGTAATCATCAACTGTTAGGGGAGCACGAGAATGTGGTGTGTGTGTGTCCCTGTGGTACCCAAGCTGATGTGTCCCTGGGCCGGTTACCTAGGAGACAAGAGGAAGACGATAGGGTAGCATTTGATTGGCTACTCACTCCTGCTGCTCATCTCTCTGTCAGAGCTGCAGGCAGAGGTTACAAATGGTCCATGCGGGCATGCCAAATGCCGGAAGGGGAGCTGTGAATGTTCAGTGCCCCGGGTCCTCTGTGTGTATGTGCGTGTGGTTGCCAGTGTGTGTGTGTGCACGTCTTGAACAAAGCAGCATCTGGAGCTAATGTGCTTCCTGCTGTGAAACATCTGCTCATTGCCTTAACTCAGGTAGTGGGGGCCTAGATAGATTGGAGGGGAACCAGCCAGACTCAGGAAGTGATCTTTTTGTTTGGTTTTAATAACTGCAATGTCAACACCGGAACCGATTTTAAATGTCTCCTCGTACCTCCAAAAAATGCAAATAAAGCTTTGAATGGCAGAAGTTATTTCCTGTGCCGTGGACCATGATGTCAGCATTCAGAATTGCTCCCCACCCCCACCCAACAGTGTAGATCTGTTTTTTTTTTTTTTTGTATCCTTTCTTTTGAAATAGTTTATATTTTCCTTCTACTTTGTGGCTAAAAGGACAAGAAATCTACACTCTCGTTTCGCTTAGGAAGGTGGTGGGGAAACAAAAAACACCATCAAATTGATTCCTTTGCAGTAGGCTTTCTAAAGCAGCAGCCTAATTATGCTTAGAAATTAAAATATTTTTAAAAAACCCCACAATAAAAAGAAACAGCCTAAGGACTGTAGACGACGTGTAGCGTTCTTGTTTCTCTTCCCCCCTGCCCAGCCCCCACTTTGCAGGGCTTAGCAGATGATGCAGCTGGTGAGGAAGGAAATGAGGGTTCCCCCTCCCACTCTTGGCTTCTCTGTCCTTGACTCAGGTTTTAGTGTGTCATGGAAGAGGCTTCTCTGCTCTTTCTTGTCATCCTAGTAAGAATTTCTCTCCCCACTGGAAAATACCAGCCTGTGCCTTTCACACAGCTGCCTACTTCCCATCTCTCGCTCACCACGCTGGTCAGAGGTGAAAAGATACATCGGATGGTGATTTTTTACCTGTTTACACATTGTCTCTTTTGCTCCATTACTGACAGTGGAGGTCTCACACCTGAAGGCCTGCAGGGGCAAGGCAAGTGACCCAAAAGCTGAGGTGGGGGGGCCCCAGGGCCTTTGTACTTGCTGTTCCCTCTGCTGGATTGATCTTCTACGGTTCACTCTCTCCTTTAGATCCGTGCAACTGTCTCCTTCTTTGAGAGGCCCCCCCGACCATCCCGTTTAAAATAGCAGTCCTTTAGCCCTATAAATTTCTTATTTTCCCCAGACCTTTGTGCTACTGGACTTTGCGTTACATCCTTGTTTATCGGGTGTGATTGCACCTGTTTTATTCTCCACTGTATCCCCAGTAATCAACGCATCACATTGTATACAGTAGGCTGGAAGACAAAGTTGAACCAGGGAATTTATGCCTTATAGGGCCATGGTCCAGCTACTAGGTATTCTGATTTTTCTAGAGAAGCTGAAAAATCTAAGTTTTATGTAGTAGCTCCTACCTTTAAGATGTTAACACCAATCCAACCAAACAAAGACCTCTGGAGGTCAAATACATTCTATTTTGAGCTGGTTTCAGCTCAGGAGCCTCCAGTTTGGGGTCTTGGTGTTCAAGGCCCTTTGCAGTAAACTTCCCCTCCTTCTCCTTAACTGCACCAGAGGGGTTATTTGGTCCTAAAGGTGGGGGGCTTTAGGACCAAAACCGAGCCCCTGTACAGTGGCTGCTCTTGCCTCTAGAACCTCTCCAATCCTCTTCTTCACCCAGCAAGTGACTTTTGCCTCTAATTAGTCCCCCCATTTCTGCCTGGCTCCTCTCTTGTTAAAGCAAAACTATGTGCTCATATCTCCCTCACCAGATACCCCATAGATGTGCAGTGCCCAGCTCAGGAGCCAGCATACAGCAGGTGCTCACTAGGTGAGCTCTGAATAAAATAAAGAAGGGAAGGGGAAGGAACCAACCTCTGTTGAGCATCTACTGTGAGGCAGGCTCTGGGCTGGCTTCATGCCCATCCTTCCCTCAGGGCCCTGTGATGAAGACACTGAGGTGGTGACCCAGCCTGAGCTCCTGGCTTGCAGGGACCCCCCGCTGAGCCAGAAAGCCTCCCGTGCTTGTGCACAGCCCCACCCCATTCTGCCATGGTGTGGCACTCCTGGGGCCAGGCGAGCAGTCTGGAGCCCGAAGGCAGGTGGCCGGATGGGTGTCTCTGACCACACCTTGCAGTGGAAGAGGGAGTCTGGGGCCCTTCTTAAGTGTGTGGGTGTTACCCATGGAGGCGGGCTTGACCCACTGGAGCCTCCTCAGGAGAATCAGAAGATGACTGTGCCCCCAGGGAATGCTGTGTGGCTCTAGAGAGACATAATGGAAGAGAATCTAGTGTGAAAGTGCAGGTGGCTTGTGCCGGGGAAGTCCCTTTCCTGAGCAGATGGGAGAGGTGCTGACAGAGATGCTGGGGCTGAGGCTGTAAGGAGGGAGTGTGAGAAGTTCGACACAGTACCACGATGCAGCAGCTGACCTTTTCTGAGTGTTTGCTCCATGCCAGCTCCGCACTAAGTGCTTTATATGTTAATGGTTTTAAATGTAACAGCAGCCCCATGAGGTGGGTGCTATTCTTAACCTCACTTTTCAGGAAACTGAGGCAGAAAGGTTAAGTGACTTGCCCAAGGGCACGAGCCTGTAAGGGGCAGAGCTGGGATTTGAATCTAGGCAGTCTGGCTCCAAAGGCTGCATTTTTAACCACTGTGAAGTAAATGAGGGTTTGTGCTTGTCTTGGCCCTAGAGTGGCGCTGTGCCGGCCCCAAGCAGAACTCTGCTCCCTTCCCAAGATTCAAACATGTAGAGGGTTAATCCCTGAAGACTGAGTCTCACCATTGTCTGGACCCTCCAAACAGGTTGTCTCAGGGCATCATGTCTGCTCCCAGCCTCCACCTGGATGTGGCTATAGGTCACAGGTTCCCTGCACACCTGTCTCTGTACGCCTCCTAACTTGTCTGACCCATGTCCCCAGAGTTCAGGGCCAGGCTGAGAGAGCACCAGGGCCCCTTAGCTCCCAGCACAGACTGGGTCAGTATTTAACAAGACAGTGAAAGAGACACTTTCTATTCTGTGCCTGCTACCCTGGGAGAGGGACAAGCTACAGTCGAGGTGGGGGGCAGAGGGAAAGAGACAGCCTGTCCCATGAGAAGGTCTTGGGGACAGGGGAGGTCTAGTCTCCTCAGGGCTATCGTAGACACAGAGAAAAGGCAGGTGGAGGGTCCCAAAAGGCAGAATGGTCCCCACTGGGAGACAAGAGTCACAGGGAGGCAGATCCCAGCAGCTAGAGGGAGGCATTTCTGCTGGTCACAGTTGAGCAGGGCTGGGCTGGGCTGGGCTTTGCGAGGGGGTGAGCAGCTCACCTTTAGAGTGATGGAAATAGAGCCTGGAGGAGCGTTTGCTCCCTGGAGATGTGGTTTGCAAGGTCTGGCTAGAATGGAGCTCTCAACTATGGCCTCTGGACCTGGGTAGGAGTGCCTTCGGCTTGTCCTAATCACTGGAGGGCCCCTGGACTAGGCATCTCTGGCATGTCCAGGATGGTCTTGTCCAAAGATCTCTCCACCTTAAATGCCAACAGCATCCTTATTCAGGGACCTTGGATGCCTTCGGCCTCCAGAGCATGTGGGAATGTTGCTAGCCAGCAACCCACCCCAAAGTTGTAAGGACGGAGTCTGGGCTGTGCCTGTGAGCCATGGGGTAGCATCATTGCTGGTCTGTCACCTACACTGATGTTCAGGGTCATCCTGGAGGAATCATAGGAAGGTGGAACCCTCCCTGAGTTTGATCCATTGATTTGCGTGTGATGGTTCCTGCCCCCTTGGCCAGAATCATATGGATGCACATAAAAAATGGTCTCAAGTTGTCCTATCTGACTCTTGAGTTGCTGGAGATTAGAGTAATAATGACCAGGGAGATTAGTAGCCATGGGAACCAAGACACTAAGTTGGAGGAAAGTTGGAGTGATTTTGGAGAATTGCCCTCAGGAATGTTTTTTTTTCCTCCAAGATACAAACAATGTTTTCCCAGGAAGTAAGCCAAAAACAAAGACAAATACTGTGCTCCCTGGATGGATCAAGGAGCGGACAGGGGTGTCTGGAACTTGGTACCAGAGCAGGGCTGGACTGAGACTCCAGTGGCTGGAGGAAGGGAAGAGGAAAATCAAGGCCGGGCTGGGCTGGGTTGGGGGGTGGCACTGGTTCCCAGGAGTTTCCACACGTAAGTGGGGACAGTGGACTGGGTCCTGGCTTACAGGTGTATGAGGCAGGGGTGTGTGTGACCAGTGGAGCAGGTGATACTCAAGTCAGATGGTGGCAGCATCAGGGCTGCATGTCCTTTCTCTGAAGAGGGTCCTGCCCAGGAGTGAGGACCACAGGGTAATGGGGCCATAATTTCAAAGGGAGGCGAGCAGGCAGGAAACTAGGCCACAGGTAGGAAAAGGGAGGCAGCAGCCCCACCCTTGTGCCAGGGCACCACTAGGAGTTGGTGGAAACCTTGCTGTAGGGCACCTGGATGCCCGGAACTTCATGTCTGGCATGTGACACCCCTGCCAGTGCTGGACATTGAGGCAGAGATGGCCACACCTGGCTCACAGGTGGGTCTTGTTTGACCCTGATGGTGGCTAAAAAAATTAGTTGAGTTCCAATAAAAAATTTAGACGTACAGTTTTCTGCAGAAGGTATGGCAACCCTGGGATTGCATTTCTGCTGTCTCCTGTGGGACACATTGCTGCACTCCCCACCCAGCCTATTTATGCTCTTGATTTCCCATTTAGCCCTTAGCGGCATTTGTGTTTGAGACCTTGAACTTACCTACTAAAGGAATTGGAGCTTCTTTCACTTTAGGCTGCTGAAAGGTTTTTCAGCAAGAGTGATGTCTTTAGAAAGCTCCCCTGGTGCTGGGGTTGGCAGGCTAGTGGAAGCAGGGAGCCCCCTAAGATGACG
Source organism: Galagoides demidoff (assembly GCA_963574575.1). Classification (NCBI taxonomy): domain Eukaryota; kingdom Metazoa; phylum Chordata; class Mammalia; order Primates; family Galagidae; genus Galagoides; species Galagoides demidoff. Next base: position 20,762 of record CAUYQV010016347.1, on the reverse strand, counting down.
GTTCTAAGATGAATGTTAGGAGGATTTGCTTGGCATTTCTGGCCACCTTATTTACACTCTACCCCTTGTAACAACCCTGCAAGGCCGGTTGTCAGCCTTGTCAGATGAGGAGATGGAAGCCCCGAATGCAGACGCCATGAAGGAAAAGATTGGAAAATTGGAACATAAAAATGAAAAGGTTTTGTATGATGAAAGGAACCCATTTCTAAGGTTTCAAAGACAAGCTGGAGACCAAAAGAATAATATCCTGAGTACACAAAGTTCTGCATGTCACTGAGAAAGGTGAGCCCTCTGGGAGGAGGGAGACAGGGCTGAGCAGCAAGTGAGCAGGAGAAACACAAACGGCCAGGGCGCGAGCCATGGCCAACCTCACCCCCTCATCTCGGGGGTTACTCATTAGCATTAGGAAAGCACGGGAACAACAGCACAGTATCAGTTTTGAAGGCTGCAGCCTCTAGTGTTGGTGAGACGGTGGGAAGGCAGAGGCTGACTTCTGGCACAGGCAGGGAGAGCCATTGTGGAGTGCACTTGGACAGTTTTCGGGCCATATGGAAAGTGGTGATGGCCATTAGTTCCAGCCATCCTATTTTGAAATGTCAATTCTAGAAAAAAAATCTATCATAGATGCATAAGGCAATGTGGGCAAGGATGTTTGCTGCAGTGTTAATGAAAAGAAAAAGAATAAACTAATTGTCTGTCTATAGGGGCCTGGCACGAGAACTCAGGGTCACAAGGTTCAGTTAAAAACCCTCAAAACATGTCAGTGAAGAGTCTTCAACCTCTGTCTTGCATCTGCCAAGTCCCCACCTCTCCCGTGGTAGGTAACCACTGTTATCCGTTTCTAGCATATCCTTCTAGAAATTTCTTCTATGTCTATATAACTTGAGTGCATATGTTTTTTTGATGACAGAGTCTCTCTCTGTCATCCCAGCTGAAGTGCAGTGGCACCATCATAGCTCAAAGCACCTTCAAATTCCTGGATTCATGTGATTCTTCTGTCTCAGCCTCCCAAGTAGCTGGGACTACAGCCCCCTGCCATCACACCCAGCTAATTTTTCTATTTTTGATGAGGACCGGGTCTTGCTCTTGCTCAGGCTGGTCTCAAACTCGTGAGCTCAAGCGATCCTCCCACTTCGGCCTCCCAGAGTGCTGGGATTCAGGCATGAGCCAGTGTGCCCGGCCCTTTCCCCCTTTTACACAAGTGGTGGCATACTGCCATGCACTGCTGCGCTTTGCTATTTTATTGTGAGACATACTATATACAACAATGAGTAATTAAAACATTTGTACTTTCTGAAGTGCATCATGAACAGATCACCTGTACATCTATTCTCTGTGGAAGATGACCAAACCATCACCAAGATGGCTGTCTGATTTATGCTCCCTCTTAGATTTGTGTAATTTCTTTCTGTTAGAGACAAGAGTCTCACCTCATCGCCCTCAGTAGAGTGCCGCGGTGTCACAGCTCACAGTAACCTCCAACTCCTGGGCTTAGGTGGTTCTCTATGCCTCAGCCTCCCAAGTAGCTGGGACTACAGGTGCCTGTCAGAACGCCTGGCTATTTGTTTGTTGCAGTTTGGCTGAGGCCGGTTTCAAACCTGCCTACCTCCGTATATGGGGTTGACACCCTACCCACTGAGCCACAGGCACCGCCCAGATCTGTGTAATTTCACAAGGTTAAAGACTTGAGATGTTTTCACTTGTTCCAGTTCCAAGTGAGCAGGTGGCTTGTGGTTCAGCCTCAGACCTGTCTCAGACCTGTCTGCCTGGAGACTGTGGCCCAGAGGAGAGGGATGGAGGCAGTTGAATGGGCCAGCCACAGCGACGGACAGTTGTAGAGGTTGGATGTCACCCTGAGTATCCTGTCTTGGATTTCTCATGGTCTGAGGGATTATACTAATGCTTTTTCACTGGGCAGGGGACATTCAGGAACAGGTTTTGGGGGGCCAAGTATGAGGGACCTGCCAGGATGGATAGCCCTGGGAGCTGGAAGCCATCTAGGAGCCGGCAGCCCCGTTGGGGAATCCCATTTGGTGGGGGGAGCCCTTCAAACAACCACTTTTCAACCAAATGAACAAATGCTTCCCATCTCCCATCTGGGGAAAGTAATTTATTCTAGGGTGAGAAATGAATTCTCCTAGGAAGCTTCCCTTCCAGAGACATTGGAGCCTTAAATTTACTACTTGCCTTCTGTGCTGACGGAACTGAGCCTCAAGATTTATATCTAGGGGTCTATGGGCAGCTGGCTCTGGGTTGGCAGGAGTCCTGGAGAGCAGGCAGGCAGTGCTGCTATACTTTACAGTGAGTCTGGGCCTAGGAGGGTGTAAATCAGTAGCCTCCTGGCCTCAAGCGGGTGGAAAGGAGCTCAAGTGGTGATGCCTCCTGAGACAGCAGGAAGGCCCCTCCCTCAGAGACCTCTTGGTTTAGCTCTCTTGGGTTCTAAGTGGGAAGATGGTTTCCAGAGGGAGAGAGAGACAGGGTGGCCCAGGGTCCCCCAGGAAGGCCAGTGTTCCTCACACCCAAGGAGTCAGACTCTGGTTTGCTTTTCACTTGGTTTTGTTTCTTTTTTTCTTTTTTTTTTTTTTTGAGACAGAGCCTCAAGCTATTCCCCTGGGTAGAGTGCCATGGCATCACAGCTCATAGCAACCTCCAACTCCTGGGCTCAAGCAAGTCTCCTGCCTGTGCCTCCCAAGTAGCTGGGATCACAGGTGCCCGCCACACGCCCGGCCATTTTTTGGTTGCAGCCATCATTGTTGTTTGGCAGGCCCGGGCTGGATTCAAACCCGCCGCCTTAGGTGTATGTGGCTGGTGCCTTAGCTGATTGAACCACGGGCGCTGAGCCGGTTTTGTTTCTTCTAAGTTAAACCAGGCTGACCCGTAGAGGCCCTTCTACACAACTTTCATTTGTATGCCAGCAATTTGCTGGGAGCAGAGCAGTGATTCAGTCCTCTGCAGACTCGGGTAGTGGCCTCCCAGATGGGGTCCAGGAGCCATACCCAGGATAGTCTCCTAAAGAGGAAGATGGAAAAAAAATACAAAGAGCTTCCGTTTGCATTTATTTTCTATCACACTGTAATCTTTTTCTGTTTTTCCACATGTTGTATAATGTACATGATATACAAATATAGTAATGCATGGATATTTATCAATAATACGTGTATATGTACTGCAGAGGGATGCACATTTTTTACAGATGGAGTGCAAGACCAAAAAGTTCTGGGGACTATTCCCTGCCCACTTGTTGGGAGCATAGTAGTTGAGAAAGTCCACTCTCCCAAGTGGACCCTGGGCTGGGATCTTGGGAGAGTATAGGGCACCAAACATTTATTGAGCATGTATTATGTAAGGAGCCCAGACCCAGCCCTTTCTACAGAGGCTGGATCCCTGCAAAAGAGGAGGCAGGGAAGGTTGGCCCTGCTTTATGATGAGAACAGAGCTCAGAACAGAGAAGAGATTTGTCCTGCTTAGCACCTGAGTTGGGAGTAGGCTCTTGGCCTTCCTATTGGCCAGTTGCTTGGTTCTTCCTTTTTCTTCATTTATAAATTAAAAAAAAACAAAACCTTATAAAATTTTTGTTGGATATTTAGATTATTTTTAATAATTAAGTCCAGCAATGTCAATAAACAAAGGCATTACAATGTTCCCACTTCTCTGTACAGAACTGAAATGTACACACTTCTCTGGTCTCAGGCTATTTAAAAAAAAACAAAAACAAAACAGTATCCTTTTAAATTAAGTGACTTTCTCCTAGATTAAATATGTAATTGTTATTAAATGTAGACCATTTTGAAAATAAAGACCAAGAAGAAAACTAAAATCATCCTCCCCCGACCACTCCCCAGGGCCTATCTGTGGACCTCCTTCCAGCCTTTCATCTGGCTTCACACCAGACTTAAACACTTTCTGTTTTGCTTATTCTTCACTTGGTTTTATAGGGTCAGCATTTTCCCTATTAAAAGCCATCGTAGTTGCAGAATGCCACATCGAGTGGCCATTCCGGGCATGGTTTATTTAGCTGCTCTCCTATGGTTGGGCATCAAGGTGCTTTCTAGAATTTTGCTTTTATAAATAAGGCTGCAGTTAAGACTCAGCTTTCCTGCGGTTGTCATCAGGCTGGAATGCAATTCTGCGTAGGCTTTCCCCCTGCCGATGTTATTTCTTACACTTGTCATTTTTAATGGCCACATAATCTCCTGGAGTGTTGCCATTCCTCATGTTCTAGGCCATTTCTCCCTCTCTCCATGTCCTGCAAGGCTTCTTCACTTCCTCTGGGAAGGTCTGCCAACCCTGGCACCTTTGATCCAAGGAACTGACCTCAGAGAGTAGGGAAGGTTTGACCATTGCCTGGACCCCAGGCTCTCCCGCCTCCCTTCCATCCCTGGCACTCAGACCTGCAGGCCGACTCCTTCTTCTTTCATTCATTCCACAGTCGTTTAACTAGCACGTACTGGTCACTGTTGGGATGGTGCGGGGACAATAGTGAACAAGCCCGAGTCTTTGCCCTTGTGGAGCAAGGGAGATGTCCAATAAACAGGTGGATGAATTAATTAGAGTTCCCAGAGGGAGAAGTGCTGCTCAGAAGCCAGGGCAGGGGCTGAGATGATGGAGGATGATGAAATGGTCAGGGAGGGCTTTCTGGGGGAGGTGACATTTGTCCTGGGACAAACCAGGGGAAGACTGAGAAGAAGAGTGATGCAGGTGGAGAGAAGTGCACGAGCAAAGGCCCTGGGGCAGGAGTACACCTGGTGTGTTTGAGGAGTGAAGACCAGTGTGGTGCCATCAGTGAAGGAGCAGAGTGGAATGGGATGAGGCCAAGGGGTCAGCATGACCTGCAGGCCAAGGGAAGGAGTTTGGCTTCCATCTGGGCGTCACAGGAAGCTGTTTGGGGGCTGATGGAAATGATTTCTCACTCCCGTGACTCTGCCCTGATGTTCCCTCTCCTCTTTTAGGCTCAGGGACCCTCCATTTCCTCATCTGTAAAAGGGGAATAATATTAGGGAGGTGGGGAAGGGTAAATGAGCCCGTGTGACATCTGGTCTAGTGCACAGTGAGTGCTTGGCGGCCAGCGGATGTGCTGCTGTCGTGAAGAGGCAGGGCACTGAGATTTGCTGGCTGCACAGTGTCAGGCCAGGCTGCTCTCTCGCCTCTCAAAAGCCCAACCTGCCCCCTTCTTGTAGCTCACACCTATTCCTTCTGCCAGTTACCTGGGACAAGGTGGCTCTGCCACCTGTAATGCCTTCCCACCCCCCTATTCTCACCCCCTCAGTCCCAGAAATAGGGACCTAATGGGCCTTGTGTTTGCTCTGAACTGTCCCTAGATGTAAAATGGGCTGATTCTGTCTCTCAGAGCTATTGAGAGGCTAGGTGGACCCCCCCCCCCAGTGGAGGCTGACAAATATATTAAATCAAACACCTTTAAAAAGGATATTTTATCTTGGAATCTCTATAATGTCTGTTTGAAGGGGTGTGTGAGTGCCCTGGCTTAGCCCCCTGCCCTGCAGGCACCTCGAGGGAGGTAGCAGGTGGCCCCTGGGGGAAAATCAACAGCAATTGCTTTGGATTCTGCACTTAATGTAATGAAAAGGCCCTGCAGGGAGGCAGAGGCAGCCAGGCAGTGAGGCAGGGCCTGTGGGCTGCGGACAGGAGTGATTCTAGGGAAGATTTATGGTGGTTCATAAAAGATTCAGATCCAAGCTGAGCTTGGATGGTGCTGGGCTCAGCGCCCTGGGCTCCTTTTCTGCAGCCTGAGAGGCAGGTGGTCTGGGGCTCCCAATGGCTGTCATTACTGTGTGACCCTGGGCAAGTCACAGCCCCTCTTTGGAAGCTTCCCCATGAGACATCCTGGTTCCCTTCTTCCTGGTTTGGCTCCAGACTCCCACCAGACATGTGTTTAACAAGCATTTCCACATCTGTGAAATCCTCTTCCTTGCAACCTGCACCCCACCCCCAAGTTATTTTTCTATTTCATAGAAGAGGAAACTGATGGGTCTATGGATGTGTACAGAGTCACACAGCAAGACTAGGGGTAGTAATGGGGGCTGTGTGCCCCCTTCAGGGAGTCAGAGTCTCCGTGGTAGGCTTGAAGGGCACTCAGGACTTGGATGGGTGGGGACTCGATTTTCCACCCAGCCCCACATGGAGTCTGTGCTGTTGTGTTTCGTTTTCCTTTTCAATAGAGAAGGACCAGGAGAGAAAGGAACCAATTTGGGTCCCATAGCAACTAGTGCTATTGCTGTAACCTGGTTCCCTCCTGGGCCAGCCTTTCTCCTCAGCACATGGCAGGAGTCTCTGGGCCTTCCCTGGCTTGAGCTGAGCTCCTCTGCTCACTTGCTGTGTTACCCTGGACAAGTGATCGACTTCTCTGAGCCTCAGTGTTTTCATCTATGAAATGAGGATGACAGTACGCCCATCTTTCAGGGTTTCTGGGAGGATCGGATACTGGCAAATGGCCTAGAATAGTACCCAGCATCCATTTCCTCTCAGAAAAATTCTAATTCCAGAGCAGCTCAAACCCTGGAGGAAACCCTACTATAAAGAGTGCCTTCTTTTTACAGATCTTGGGCTTAGCTGGTGTGGCCCCTCCCGAAGTGGAGGCGGAAGGCGAGAACTTGGCGTAGGCTGTTGTTGCAGATGGCAGGCAGCTAATTTATTTACCTCTTCCTAATAAATATGCACGGTACATAAATAAAATATCACACTTGTACCACTCCACCCGGATCTAGGCAGGCAGTGACAGTCGGCAGCGTAGGTTAGAAGCAGGCTTCTGTGAGCGTGTGGAGTCTGGCAAGAGCACTAATGAGCTGATTATTCCTGCTTTAACCTAATTTCTTGCCACACATCCAGCAGCACTCAGAACTCCCAGTTAGAAGGCAGTGGGCTTCCCTTCCCGGCCTCCTGGCCTCCCGGTCTCCCAGCTGAGCTGCAGGGAAGGAAGGCTGGAGTAGCTTTTGCTCCCCTTGCAACTGGGTGAGGCTGGGCTGGACTGCCCTGGCAGGTGGCGGGCCCCCCATCAAGGTTGCTGAGTGGGGATTATACTGGGAGAGTCTTGGGACATCTCTTGAGACATTTCTGGAGAAAGTCTGAACACTGAGGTGGTCCTATACTTGCTAAGTTGATCTGCTTCCAGTCCACGTGCTGGCCTCTTGGCAGGGCCCCCAGCCTCTGCGTTCTCCACACTGCAGTCAGCTCTCCCCTGCTTCTCTCACTTAACTCATCTGGCAGCTGGGAAATCCAGTTGCAAGGCAGGGTAACAATTCAGAGAACTACTGCCTCCAGAGCTAAAAGAAGCACAGAGAAGGTTGGGGAGCAGGGACAGCCTGCGGAGTCAGAAAGACGTCTACTCAGGCTCAGCCACTGTCTCTGAGGCTTTGGACAAGTGGCCCAACTTCTCTGAGTCTCAGTGCTGTCATCTGTGAAATGGGCATAGTGTTGATATCTACCTAACAGGGTTGTTGTAAGACTTGTTCATGCATTGACTCAACACATGTTTACGGAGCAACTACTAAGTGCCAGGCACTGCCTTAGGCCCTGGGGATACAGCAGTGAATAAGGCAGACCAGGACTTTGCTGTGATGGATCTTAGATTGTAGGGGGGCAGCCAGCCAAGCACCATGTCAACAAACATGTGCCTGCTGATGGCGGGTCATGGAACGACCATAAATGAAGTGGAATCAGGGGATAGAGAGGGGGCTCCTCTGAGTGGAGGTGCTCAGGGAAGGCCTCCTGAACAATAAGAAGAAGTCAGCTCTGCTGAAAAACTGCACAGGCAGAGGAAATAGCAAATGCAAAGGCCCTGAGGTGCCAACAAGTTCCCGTGTTCAGGGAAGGCCCCGGGTGGCTGCAGCAGAGATAAAGCAGGTGACAATCCAGCACAGTTCTTGACCTGAGATAAGTACTTGTTGGCTCTCCCTTTCTCCTCCCTCCTGCCCTTGTGCTTTCCCACCCTCCCTGGTCTGTGCTGGAATCCTTCCTATAATCAAGGAGTGAGAGTCAGAGATTTCTAAAATATCAAGGCTGGAAAAACTCTGTAAGTTGTGCAGAGATCCCTTTGGACGCGTTTGAGTGTGCCTAACTAACTCCTGTGGGTGGCCTCGGGCCTCACCCTGTGCCTACCTTGCAGCTGTATTTAGCACATATTCAAAATATATAAACAGCTCCTATAAGCTAACAGTAAAAAGACAACTTAATAGAAAATTGGGCCAGAGACTTGAGCTGGTGCTTTGCAGAGAAGGAGAGGAAAGTGGCCAGTGAATGTATGAAAAGGTGTTAAGTGGCATCTCCCATGGAAAATGGAAATTAAAACCACAGTGGCTACCAGCCAGGAGAGCTGGCTTAAAAACTCTTACAATACCAAGTTGTTTGCATGGAGCAAGTGGAGCTGCGGGACACCTCAGGAGTCCCTGAGAGTTATGTTCCCCTGGCCAGCCTCTCTTTCTGTCCCCCAGCTTGTCTCCCCGGCAGCTCTGCTGCCGTGCCTTTCTCTCCCTTCTGACAGTCATGGGAAACCTCTGCAGGGTTTTACACAGGGGCCAACATGGTATCTTTCCCCTGTTGCCCTGTTCCTCAGCTCTGCTTCCAAGCTTGCACACACCAGTGTCCCAAACAGAGGCCAGGCCAAACCCTGTCAGTTGACCCATAGCCACTGGCTCTTCCTCACACCTGCCCGAGGAGCCATAGCAGGTGGGCAGCGTTCGGTTATAAGTGACAGAAACCCAACCCCAACTGCCCAAGTAAGAAAGAGACCTTTTATTATTTTATAATTTTTTAAATTTTTTAGGGACAGAGTCTCACTTTATTGCCCTCGGTAAAGTGCTGTGGCGTCATAGCTCACAGCAACCTCCAACTCCTGGGCTTAGGCAATTCTCTTGCCTCAGCCTCCCGGGTAGCTGGGACTACAGGCACCTGCCACAACGCTCAGCTTTTTTATGTTGCAGTTTAGCTGGGGCCAGGTTCGAACCCACCATCCTCAGTAGATGGGGCTGATGCCCTACCCACTGAGCCACAGGCACTGCCTGCAAGAGACCTTCAATGACTACCCACCTCCAGGGAGGGCTGCAGCAGCAGCTCAAGAGGTAACGTCAGAGCCTGGTCTCTCCATTCCTTGCCTCTATCTACTGCTGGCTGTGCTTTGGGCAGACTCTCCACACTCTTATCATTCCACCTTCTGGTGGAAGAAGAATGCACAGATGGCCACAGCAAGAGTCCTGGGGCCATCTCCCATAGTGTGGGGTCACGTGCTGGTTCTCTGCCAGCCAACGTGGCCTAGAGAATGGACCACTCTGATCAGCTAGACCTGGCTCATGTCAGAAGCAAGATCAGTCCCAGCACAGGGGTAGAAGATGGGGGAGGGGTCTCCTCGGAGCAGAGACTGTGTTTTATCAGAAGGGGGTCTGTGTGCTGGATGGGCAGAAACAACTGATGTCCTCTATGGGGCCTCAGGTCATTTGCATGAACAGAATGGGGCTCCAAGAGTGGATTATTCCGCTTCTCCAGAGAAATAAAGCTAATCCATCCATCCATCCATCCATCCATTCATTGACTGATCAATCATGTCTGCATATCTCTCTCTATCAATCATTATGTCTATTGAGAAAGAGAGAGGTATCAATTTTGAGGAACTGGCCCATGTGATTGTGGAGCTGACAATCAGAAATCTGTAGGCAGGCTCAAGCAGGGTTTCTCTGTTGCAGTTTTGAGGACAATTCCTTCTTTACAGAAACTCAGTCTTTGCTAGTAAGGCCTTCTGCCAGTTGGATGACGCCCACCCACATTATGAAAGTAATCTGCTTTATTCAAAGTCCCCCTGGTGTAAATGTAATCACATCTAAAAAAATACCTTGACAGCCACATTCAGACTTGTGTTTAGCTGGGCACCACAGGATGGCCAAGTTGGCACATAAAATAAACCTTCACAAGGAGGCAAAGCTGCCCGTCCAGCACCATGAGGCAGTTTAAAGATTTGCTGTCCCCTTCTTACTTAAGGCTGGGAGGAATCACTCAGGGAGGGGCAGAAGAGGGGGCTCTGCAGAGAGAAAGCAGGGAGAGCCATCGGGGGCTTCCAGGACATGGACACAGTTGGGTTTCTACAGACCAGTCATCAGTGAGGGTTGCCTCAGCATCTGCTCTGGGTGTGGGGAGTGGAAGTGGCCAGATCCAGCCCTGACCCCAAGGGACCCCTGCATCTGGCCGGAAGTCAGCAGCTCTCTGAGTGCTCTGGCAGTAGGTGATTTAGCCATCAACTGCTGTACCAAAAGAAGGGGGTGGCACGGCACTGCCATGAGAGCCACAGAGAGAGGGACAGGCTCGCTCCATTGCCTGGGGTGGCACCATGCACAGCCCAGGGGGCCCTCCCAGGAGTGGCATGGGAGGCCATGGGCTAATGCAGAAGCTGTTCCCCTCTCTGCACTGGTCTCCCTGTTGGTGAGATGCTGGAGACTGACAGTTGAGGAGCACCCAGTGCGTGCCCACTGTTCAGCCCAGAGCCACACTAAGAGGAAAACTCCTGGAACTGAGCCCCCCAGGCAGGGGGCAAAGTAGGTTGTGAGTGTGGGAGACTGAATTCCAGCCTGGCCTGGGGTGACCAGAGCCTTGCCATTCTTACCTGAACAGGGGAGTGTTGTGCCCAACTTGTGCTCCCTCCTACCTATCAAATGCTTCCCAGTCTGACGGAGTTCCTGCGTGGCCATTGTTCTGTCTGATCACATATGAGCCCTGTGCAGTTTGCTGGAGAGTTGTCTCAGGATCATTTTTTACAAAATTAACTTTATTGAAGCATAATGTACACATAATAAAATGCACTCATTTTCAGTGCATGGTTTGGTAAGTTTTGACAAATGTATATATTTGTGTAACCACAAAATCAATTAATGTAGGTTTAGAACATTCCCGACAGATCCAGGCCACCACTGATCTTCCTTAATAGACTGTGTGTTCGATTTATCTTTTTAAGAATTTCATATACAGGCCAGGCATGGTGGCTCGTGCCTGTAATCCCAGCACTCTGGGAGGCTGAGGCAGGTAGATTCCTTGAGCTCATGAATTTGAGACCAGCCTGAGCAGGAGCGAGACCCTGTCTCTACTAATAATAGAAAAATTAGTTGGGCATTGTGGTGGGCACCTGTAGTTCTTAGCTACTCAGGAGGCTGAGGCAAGAGGATCTCTTGAGCCCAAGAGACTGAGGTTGCTGTGAGCTACAGTAACACCAAGGCACTCTACCCAGGGCAACAGAGTGAGACTTTATCTTAAAAAAAAAAAGTTTCAGGTACATATATATAGTCTTTTATCACGGGCATCTGTCATTTTGCCTGTTTTGAGGTCCACCCATGTTTTTGTGTCAGTACGTTGTTCTTCCAGGGAGCGGCTGTGCTTGTCCATCCCCTTGGTAGTGGGTGTTGGGTGGTTTCTGGTTTGAGGCAGCTGTGGGTAAAGCTGCCCTGTACACTCATGTGTAAGCGCTGTGTGAATACGCCTTGCCATTTCTCTTAGTTCAGTCCCTAGGAGCAGGATTGTGGGGTTGCATGCTAACTGCGTGTGTAATGTTTTATAAGGAACTGTCAGGCTCACTTTATGGAGAGAAAACTGAAGGTCAGAGAGAGGAAGCAGCTGGCCTGGGTCACCAAGGGTACAGACAGTCCAGTCCAGAGCTCTTCTACCTCAGTATCGATTCACTTGACATAAGAGAAAAACCCATTCACGGTTCTTACTAGCACCTACGTATGCACCTCTACACTTGCTCCTCATGGCAATCCTGTGAGATAAATTATAAGGCTATCCCTATTTCTCAAAGAACTGGGGCTTAGAGAGGCATTGTGACTTGCCCAGGCTCATCAGCTGGTGACGCTGTAGCCAAGACCCAGGTCACTGTGCTCAAGGTCTTTGGCTCAGATTGAGGGTTGGGCTTGGTTTTACTTGGGCTGAGGTGTTGTTGGGTAGTCAATATCTTTCCAGGGGTAAAGTCTGCTAGGAGAAAATCTGGGTGACCTTTTATCTTCTTTTGATAAAGCTGTTCTGAGCAATTGAATGAGCAATCTTGAGCTGAGTGTCCAGAGCAGAAGGGCCTTCCAGGCTGGGGCAGCTGCCTGCAGGTGGGAATGTCCAGATTAAGACGGAAGAGGAGGGAGGGCAATGGTGTCCAATAACGAGCCTGGACGCTGCCATTTGACTCTGAGTGGCCGGGAGCTAAGCCGTCATTTTGTGTCTCTCTCTTCTTTGTCTCTGTGTCTTTCTATCTCTCCTGTCTGTTAGCCTCTTTCTGTGTCTTCTGTCTCCTTTGCTTTTTCTGACTCACAGACGTATTTTAATTTCTCCTGGGTTTCCCAAGAAACAGACATGGACCATTTATCTCGTATCCAATTCATCATGAACATCACTAGTAGAAATAATCAACACAAGATAAAACTGACATCGGCTAAAACTGTGTATAGTAAAAATGATTATTGATCCAAAAATTGACAGATGAATCAAATCTTCATGCCAACATTAAGTTCTTCAAAAATTTGGCCTGAGAGAATTGGAGTTGACAGAAATATTATCCAGGAAGGGAACTCCACAGCAATCTGTAGTTGGTGTGGGAGCTGGGGGCAAAGAAACTGATGGATCCAGTCTTCATTATAAATTTTGATTAGGAAAGGCCTGGTCTCAATGAAATCGATCTCAATAAAGGAAATGAAAGTGAAAAAACTTGGAAGTGGATAAACTGTGCTTTTTAATAACAGGATTAATCAACACGATTTAAGTGGGGTTGATGGGGATTGTGCCATTAAGTGCTTCTTCATGTCATCAAAGTTGGGGAAATTGTACCCGTGAATCCATGATGTCCTTGCTGTCTAACAGGGGGGTTGAAATAGACCATTCGGTCAGGAGAAAAGATCTTGGTGCTCACGGGGCACTTAGTGAATATTGCACCAGTGTGGACGTGTTTGCTGCTAGTCCAGTGTTGCTTGGCCTTAGGCTGTGCCCTGGCTGGAGAGCACCTGTAAGCCGTGTATCCAGTAACCTCCTCTGTCATCCGTGGGTGAAGTACACAGTCCTCTGGCCTGGTGAGCACTCGATCTCAGTGCTCCCTCCTTGCTCACCCGCCTTTCCATTCTGGGGGAAAATCAAGCTGATTGAGAGGCAGCCTCAGCTACTTATGGGCTGTGTGACCTTGTGCAGGTTACTTAACCTCTCTGTGGCCCAGTTTCTCCATCTGTAAAATGTGGCTAATAGCACCCACATCAGAGCGTCATCCTGAGGATGAACTAAATTAATGCTGGATTGTTCCCAGAGCCACGGCTACTGCATGGGAGTGCTCACTGTGTGTCCCCTCTTACCCCAGAGGCATAGCACTCTGCCCAGGCTGTTCTCTCTGCCACCAGCCCCCACCCTGCCCCCGTCTCTTTAATTTCCCCCAGAGCTTGCCACAAGTCTCCAGGAGCTGCCTCCTGCCACACCCTCTCACAGGAGGTGTGATGTGGTCCTCCACTCACTCACGGCGTTTCCTGTCTGGGCTGATGAGGAGACGCAGCCTCCATGCAGCTGCTAACTTCTGCCATGACTTCTCACGCAGGGGATGGGCCTGAAGCTCCCCCTTCCCCTGCCTGTCCCTCCAGCTCTGGGGAGACAGAGGGAGCCTCCTGCGTAGCTGCAGACAGAGGGAGCCTCCTGCGTAGCTGCCTCCCTGATGACAGCTCCGCATTTGCTCCCTCCCCATCCTTTTGTTTTCCTGAGGGGGCCTAGTCCCTGGGGTGGGTTCCTACTGGACAGCTCCAGTCATGGGATCTCGGTGACTGAAGAACTCTGCCCGCCCTGCCACCCAGAGTGGTTCCCTTAGAAGTCCCCTCCTTTTAAAGCAGGTAGCACACAGGGCTCATCTTTAGGGGATTGGCATCAACTATGGACAGCTGCAGGCTGGCCTCTGGGCTGTTGCCACAGGTGCCACATGTCACTCAAAACCTGCAGTGGTCAACCACAGCTGTTCAGGGACTTAAACAAACAAACAAACCCAGTAATGGGTTGAGAGGCCGGGCTCACCCTTTTGGGGCTGGCTTTTGGGCACCTCACCCCACATATGCTCAGCAGATGTCTTAGAGCCTGGTGTGAGCTCAGGACCTTGTGAATCAGAAACTCCTCAGGGTGGTGGAGAGTTGTTTAAAATGCTCATACATAGGCCTTAACTCCAACCTGAAAAATCAGCGTTGCTAGTAGTGGGACAGAAACACTTTTTCCTCCTATTTTATTTAAAATTATAAAATAGGCCAGGTGCAGTGGCTCATGCCTATAATCCTAGCACTCTGGGAGGCTGGGGCAGGTGGATCACTTGAGCTCAGGAGTTCAAGAACGAGACTCTTTCTGTGCCAAAAATAGAACAAACTAGCTAGGTGTCATGGAGTGAGCCTCTAGTCCCAGCTACTTGGGAGGCTGAGGCAAGAGGATCGCTCAAGCCCAGGAGTTTGACATTGCTGTGAGCTATGATGCCACGGTACTCTATCCAGGGTAACAGAGTGAGACTCTGTCTCAAAATAAATAAATATATAAATAAAAATAGAAAATAAAAAAATAAAAATTTACGATGGGGCCCTGCCAAGTTATTCTAAATCCGAGTCCCCCAGATCAGGATTGGGGTGCACACAGGTGTACATTGGACAAGCCATGCTCATTCCCCATTAGGGAGCCTCTATTCCCCCAGCTCCCCTACCAGGCAGTGTCCAGCTTCTTACTGGATTTCAGTGACCAATTTTCATTTCTCTCAACAACCTGTCATTCTTCAGGCCCAGAGTCCCTTCTTTCTGGCTGGAACTTTGGTCTTTATGCAGCTGCCTAGATCCTGTTGTGTCTGGTGCTTTTGCAGATGAGGTGAGGGCAGGGATTAGGACGCAGGTAGGAGGCATTGAAGGTAGAGTGCCCTGGTTTTCATGGGGACCTTCCTAAGACTGTTCCTCAGTGACAACTATGCCTTGCATGAGAGCATATCATCTTAGGGGATCTTGTGTATCTCCTAAGAGGGTTGGTTGACACCAAGGTTGCAAACTCAGGTGCCTACAGGGACCAAGCAATGTGAGTGAAGACGACCAGGAATGAAACTCACACTTGCTCAGGGAAACACAGTCACATGCCTGTATGTGCAGACGCGTTCACCTAGACATGCACGCACACGGAGGACCAGAACATCCAAGCCACCCATTCCCAGCTGCGGTGACTTTGCAACCTGGGGGACATTTGGCAATGTCTGGAGATGTCGACGGTTGTTGCCGCTGGGGAGAGGGTGCTCTTGGCTTCCAGTGACAGAGGCCAGGGATGTTGCTAAGCATCTTGCCATGCACGGGTCGGACCCCACAACAAAGGAGTCTCACCTCAAATGTCAGTAGTGCCTGAGGTTGAGAAACCTTGATCTAAAAAAAGCTACTTCCCTTTCAGCACACATAAAAGTCTTGTGTCATTTCAAAAGCTGAACTCTCATTTTATAGCTTTATTTTAAGTTGAATTGCACATTGGGCTTGGTGCCAGCCTCTTGTCGCTGGTTAGTTCCTGTCAAAGCAGTGCTTCTCAGACCATCAGTAAGAGGCCAGCATTTCAGTATTTTCCTTTGATTTTCAATACGCTGGAGACTGATGCATTTGAAGAAATACACTGACAACTAATTATTGAGAAATGAAATGAAGAAAACAAAGGCATGAGAAGTACCAGCCACTGATCAGGCACTTGGATATTGTGGCAACGTCAGATTGCTGTAACAGTTTCAAAACTCTGATTCTCAGTGTCTGAACTTAGCTGTTGCTGGACAGTGACAAATAGCTCAAGCCAGGCCTGGGCCTGCAGCTACACTTTGTGTAGCTGTCTTTCATCTGACTGAGGCTGTACCTGCCTCCACACCCCCAGGGGGCCCAGACACACTCCAGGATTTCTTTGTGGCCAGGGAAGCTTCCCTCCCACTCCCTTGCTTCTGACTTTCTGCAGCTGCTTCAGCATAAGGGTCACATCTCTGTCCTGTCCCCTGTGGGCTGTCTATTAGTATGACGCTGATCCAGGGTCAGGCTGGGACACACAAGCTCCAAAGACCAAAGAGCTCTGAAGCAGGCAGTCATGGCTAAAACGGCAGGGAGGGGGTGGTAAATGGGGTTTTGTCACATCTTCTAATGGAACGTTAAACCCCTCTGCTCTTAGAAGTCCTTCTCCCACTGGAGAATGTTTCTCCTGCTCTCCTCCCCTCAGCTACATACATCCAAATGCTGCAAATCCTTTTTCCCTGTGGAGGCTCTGGGGGGCAGGCAGCCTGGGTTCAAATCCCAGCTTTGCCACTTGCCAGGTGGGTGACCTTGAACAAGACATGTCATCTCTCTGAGCCTCAGTTTTCTTCACTGTAAAATGGGGATAATTAGTAATAGTCTAAATGGCACAGGTTTTTGTGAGGGTTAAATGAGTTAATGTAAGCAAAGTGCTTAGAACAGGGAGGGCCTGACTCATCTGGCTCTCCTACTTACCAGCTATGGAACCTCAGGCAGGTCACTTCTCCTCTGCAAGTGATTCAGGGCATTTTAATTGAGAATATTGGCCTCATAGGGTGCCTGTGAGGCTCTGGAGGGAACATGCAATAGAAACAGCTCAACACAGAGCCTGACAAATAGGGAGGATCTCTGCAAGTCGCAGCAAGGAGGTGGCTCTGGCCTGTGTGTGGCTGGGTGTTACTCCCACATTGGTTGGGAAACAACTGCTTTCCTGGATCTCTTCCCATTAAATATTTAGCCCTCTCCCTGAGGACCTGATCCAGCAACCAGAAGTTTAATTCGTGACCCAGCAGGACCCCATCCATCTTGATTGCAGCTGACAGCATCAGCCTGCTTGGACACCCTAACACCCCCTGGGGACTCCCCCAGGGCAGGGGACTGGTCATCAGGCCTTGGGAGTCAGTGTATCAGAAAGGGTTCCTTCTTCCTGGGCCTCAGTTTCTCCATCTGTAAAATGGGTAGGGTACAGTTTGGACCAGCAGCTTTCTTGGATACAACACAATTCCAAGAATCTGGCCTTCTCTGACACATTTATCTTTTTCTTCCCTTGGTGTTGTAACTCCAGCAAGCAAGCACAACTCAGTCACAGCTATCACTCCTGAGTCAGTAATAGGAAGGAGGCTCTGAGTCTACCACAGAAGATGGAAAGTGGGTGGGAGGCAAAGTCCCACAGGACGGGAGGGCTCTGCCCTGATGTTCCTGTAATCCTGATGGCCTGCTGTTGCCTGTCAGCTAAACGTGTCACACCCCGCCAGCACTTTCCCTGTCTATACTCCCATGATGGCCCTGTTGAGCAGATGAGGAAACTGAGGCATGCAGAGGGTGATACTCTGCTGGCCACCCAGCTATTGAGGGCTGGAGCTGGGACTGACTAGGTTGTCTGGCTGCATCTAGCTCTCCCTGGCCTGCCCGTGGGGGATGTTTGCTCATTATGTGGTAACCTCACACTTCACAAGCACACCTGGACAGCTGGGAGTATGTCCCTTCTCCTGTCTCCCTTGGTCTCACCTGTCCCCCTTGGTCTCACCTGTCCTGAGGTATGCAGGGGCCCTATCCCATCTCTTTCTGCCTCCCTCTGGTCCGCTCCCGAGCTTTGCTTTGTAGGTGAATCAGGCATTGGTGATTAGGGTGGAGGTTGTCCCCTTCTGATCTCAGACCCCAGGCCACAGGATCCAGGCATGAAACCTGAGGAGACCCTCATGATAGTATAAGCTTTGGGGCCAGCTAGCCTGGGTTATAATCCCAGCTCTGGCACTCCCTTGCTGTGTGACATTGGGCAAGTGACTTAACCTCTCTGAGCCTCACTTTCATCTTCTATAAAGTGGATGTACCTCTTCTGGCTTCACAGGGCTGTGCATCTGTAATGAGTCACCACTTGTCTGCAATACATATTCCAGACTGGCCACAGGGTGGACCAGGCAGCTTTTACTTGCATAGCTGCAGTGACCTCACTGGTCTTCCCACTTCCATTCTCTCCTCCACATACACAGTCTATTCATCCCCAGCAGCCACAGGCATCCAGTTAAAACCGAGGTCAGATCAATTCCTTCCTTTGCTCAACATCCTCCCATGGCTCCCACCTCCCTTCGAGGAAATCACTGCAGCCAACACGGCCCTCAGTGGTCTGCCCCTGGGACCCTTTGGATGTCCTCTCCCACTACTCCCTTGTTTCCTTGCTGGTCCTCAGACACCCCAGGCACAGTCCTGCCTTTGCACTGGCTGTAGTCTTCTCCTGGCTCAGTGATCTGCACGGTGGGTCCCCCGTTTCCTTTATTTGTGTAAAGCCTTAATCAGAGAGGCCTCTCCCCACCACACAATCCTCTCACCCCACTTTTTTTTCTTCAAAGCACTTATTTCAACCTATGTTATCTTGCATATCTATTACGTTTATTATCTGCCTCCCCTGGCAGCATGTCAGTGCCACAAGTTTCATTCACAGCTGGAGCATAAGAGCTGCGCAGCAAGTGAATGATGGGGTATGGCTGAATGCACAGGGCCTGGGAGCACATGGTTCTGGAGTGTCACTGCTGTCACCATTATTCTTTCTCTCAGTGCCTCTGCTGCCTAGGCCACATGCAAACCCTGGTTTGAGGACAAGACAAGCCTCATTTTGATCTCAAGTTTTCCTTATCTCTGGAGTGGTAGCATCAGCCTGGATCTCTTGCTGTGTCTCTCCTGACTCCTCGGATGCCACATCTGGACACTGCAGAGGCACACGGTGTCCCCAGGGAAGGCCTTGACACTTAATAGCCTCAAGTCTAGCTGTAGTGGATGGTTGGCCTCACTGAGCTGGAGCCCATGCTGTGGAGTCAGGGACTTGGAATGACAGGTGGCCAGGATTCCTCTGGGGGGCCTACCCTCTTCTTCCTTGCAGGTATTTTTTTTTTTTAATGCTTGGGAACAGATTGGAAGGGTGCTTGCAACCAGGGGTCCCAGGTTTGACCTAGCTCTGCTGTCATTGCTCGGTGACATTATACCAGTGTCTGCTCTAAACTGAGGAGGAAACTGAGGGAAATGATTGTGTGACTCATCCCTGGGTGCCCAGCCGGCCTGAGGAGCAGGATTGAGAGCTAAGAGCAAGAAGATGCCTCAAGCCTGGGCAGTTCTCATTCATTCATTCATTCATTTGTTCATTCAAGTGAGGCCCTTTGGGAGCCATGGAAGATTATAAAGAGGGAGAGAAGAGTGATGTGATCATTTTGGATTATTGGACATGGCATTAACCCCATCACCAGTAATCAGAAAGGGCCAACTTTCTAGTTTTACTGTGGGGAAACTGAGGTCCAGAGTAGGCAGGGACTCATCCCAAGGTCACACGATGGCCATGTGACTGCTTCCCTCACCAGAAGCCTTGGGAAGGAAATTTAGTGGGGTTCAGGGTAAGGTTGGGGGGTCAGGAGCTGTGGAAAGGAGATTTTGGTGGGAGAGGGGCACAGCCTGCTTGGTGAGAAGCACTGTTGGCTCATATTGTCCTTTGAACATTGAATGGTGTGGGGTCCAACAGTGGTCCCCCTGCTGTGTCACCACCCTGAATCCGATGATCACTCACCACTGTGGCTTCTGCCTGTAGTGCTGGTTTTCTCGGCTGCTGTTCTAATGGCCTGTGGCTGTATCTCAGTGTGGTTGGTGTGGATCTGTGTGTGGAATGCCCTGCAGTTCTGGGGCCACCATCTGTGGCTTCCTGAGATGAACATCCTGTGGCTCCAGGGTTTCAATCTTGTGTGTTCTTGTGGGCCATCACCCAGTCCCCTGTGGTTGTGGCTCTGAGATTCCCTCCAGGAGCTCTGTGGTCCTCATGGATGTCACCCAGTCCCCTGTGGTTGTGGCTCTCCGATTCCCTCAGGGAGTTCTGTGGTCCTCATGGATGTCACCCAGTCCCTGTGGTGGTGTCTCTATAACTCTATCTAGGAGCTCTGTGGTTCTTGGGGGCTACCACACAGTTTTCTACTGGACTCTGATTCTCACACACTAGCTCATTTGAATGGCTAGAATTCTAAGAATTTGTCCAGATTGCTGACCTTGCTGACCTGCAAAAAATGAGGCAGAGAGAGGCCATCCTGTGGCAGGGCCTGGCTGAGGCGAGCCAGAGAGCACCTTTGGGACATACCCTACCCTTACTTGAACTGGGGCCACAGGCTGGTCATCTTGGTGTTGCTGGAATGCATGGCTGGCTGCCTGTGGGTCACAGGTGCTGAGGCTTCTGGCCCAGCTGTGTGACCTCAGGTGCGGTTGGTAGTTTGCAAGTGAAATCCAGAGCAGAATGGGGGCTGTGCTGCTGACAAGGTGGGGGCAGGGAGACAGGCTCCAGGGCCCCTTCATGTGGGCTCCTGATTTTCTGTGGGCCAGTTGTGTGTGTGTGGCAGGGGCTATAGACCTGTAGCCACCCACAGGAAGGGCACTGCTCAGCATGGCTCCCACCAGGGGTCTCTCATACCCTCCCCAGGGCAGGACCGTGATGTCTGGTGAAAGCAGAGTTGAAAGTCACAGAGTCTGTTGAAAGCAGTCAGGGCTGGATACCGAGGCCAAGAGTGGGTGAGTTTTGCATAACTCTTTACACAGCCCTGCTAAGTTGGGGGCAGCTCTCCTACCTCCCCAGCCCTTTAAGACTGGGAATGTTGTATTTTGGGGCGGTAGGGTGGGGGGAGGAGGCAGGATCCTCAGACCTCCAGGTCCAGCCCCACCCTGTGGGTCCATTCTTCCACCTTTCTGTGAGAAGCCCTCAGTCAGTGGGTGGTCCAACTCTGATTGAGTCACTGTGCCCCACAGTGGCCCCACCTGGGA
>CAUYQV010016345.1:0-17103 GCA_963574575.1 Galagoides demidoff | reverse complement strand
GAATCATATAGAAGGGCTAACAAAAAAGATTGATCCCCTCTAGATTTACTAAAGAGACAGGGGAAGGGACAGTGGAAAGGGCAGGGGAATAAGATGTCATAGCCATTTTGGAGGACAATTTGCTGTTATCTATCAAAATTTTATCTATTGGCCCAGCAATGTCCCTTCTAAGAATCAAGCCTATAAAATTACTTACATTTATACTATATGCATATAATATTCTGTATAATTTTTTTTTTTTTTTATCTCTGAGCTCTAAATCCTTATTTCCTTCCCACTGGTTACTGGATAGCTCCATTGGGATGTCTCACCAAGATCTTAGAACTATATCTCCATCTTACTTTTCTTTTCTTTCTTTCTCTTTCTTCTTCTTTTCTTTCTTTCTTTCTTTCTTTTTTTTAATACAGACAGAGTCTTACTTTACCGCCCTCGGTAGAGTGCCGTGGCATCACACAGCTCACAGCAACTCCAGCTCCTGGGCTCAGGCGATTCTCTTGCCTCAGCCTCCTGAGTAGCTGGGACTACAGGCGCCCGCCACAACGCCTAGCTATCTTTTCTTTTTTTGAGACAGAGTCTCACTATGTCACCCTGAGTAGAGTGTTGTGGCGTCACAGCTCAAAGCAACCTTCAAATCTTGGGCTTAAGCGATTCTCTTTTCTCAGCCTCCTGAGTAGCTGGGACTACAGGTGTCCGCCACAATGCACAGCTATTTTATTGTAGTTCTCATTGTCGTTTGGCAGGCTCTGGCTGGATTCAAACCCACCAGCTCCCGTGTATGTGACTGGCGCCCTAGCTGCTGAGCTATAGGGGCTGAGCCCATCTTACTTTTCTTTTCTTTTCTTCTTTTTTTTTGGCCAGGGCCGGGTTTGAACCTATCACCTGGGGTGTATGGGGCTGGCACCCTACTCCTTTGAGCCACAGGCACTGCCCATCCCATCTTACTTTTCTTAAACTGAACTCTTGACCTTCCCGCTCTCAAATCCCACTTTCATCCTATCTCCTTTATATCAGAAAAGGGTACCTTTATTTAATCGGTATTCATGCCAGTAAGTATGAAAATAGGAGGATTTGTTTGTACAGTTTTTTGGATTCCAAGGCTTGCTCTGTTGCCCCACCTAGAGGTCCGTGGTATCAGTATAGCTCACAGCAAACTCAAACCCCTAAGTTCAAGCCATCTTCCTGCCTCAGCCTCTGGAGTAGCTGGGACTACAGGTGCTTGCCACTACACCTTGCTTCCCTCCCTCCCTCTTTCCTTCTTTCCTTTTTTTTTTCTTTCTGACTGGTTTCAGAAAATAGGAGGATTTGTTTGTTTGTTTGTTTGTTTTTACAAGGCATCCTTCCACCTCAGCCTCCCAAGAGTGCTAGGATTACAGGCATGAGCCACTGTGTCTGGCCAAAAATAGGAATGTTTTTAATAACTCCTTCACATCATATGTCCCATCTGTTATCAAATCCTATGGATTCTACCTTGAAAATATATCCTAAATCTCTCAGTTCTTTGATTTTTCACTGCTACCATTTCTAAACCAACATGTTTGCCGGTACTCTGGATAATTGTTTTAAAACTTTCATAACTTATCCCCATCTATTCAAATTTTTAAACAGCAAGAGAATCAAAAGACAAGCCGCAGCCTGGTAGGATGTTTTGCAACATATACCTGATAAAAGACTCCTATCCAGACTAGATAAGGAACTCTTACAATTTAGGGATAAGACAAATGACGCAATCTTTAAAAATAGGCAAATGATTAGAACAGGCATGTTACCAAAGAATATATACAGATGGAAAAGATGGAAAGATGCTCAACGCTTTTATTCATGAGGGAATTCACATTACAACCTCAAAGAGAGACTACACACCCACTAGAAAAACTAAAATAGAAAAGACGGACAATAAAAAGTGTTGGCGAGGATCTGGAGACACTGGAAGGTTCCTGCATTTCAGGATCATGCAGCCAGTTGGGAAACAGTTCGGCAGGTTTTTAAAAAGTTAAACAGGAATTTACCACAGGACCTAGCAATTTTACCATTAGGAATCTACCCAAGAGAAATGAAGCACACGTCCACACAAAGCCTTGTAGATCAATGTTCCCAGCAGCCTTTTTTTATATGTAGTCATAGCCAATACCTGGAAACAATCCAGATGTCCACCAGCTGGTTATGGATGGACAACATGGGTTATATGCATACCATGAGATGCTGTTCAGCCATAAAAAGGAACAAACTATTGATACACATGACCTTGTCCATCCTCAAAAACACTGTGCTAAATAAAACACGTCAGACTCAAAAGTCTACATAGTGTATGATTTCATTTATACAAAATTTTAGAAAAGGCAAAACCATTGAGCTAGAAATCAGATTAGTGGTTATCTCAGGCTGGTGGTGGGAATAAACAGGTGCAAATGGGCATAAAATAACTTTTTTGGGCTTGGCACCCATACTCAGTGGTTAGACACTGGCCACATACAACAGGGCTGGTAGGTTCGAACTTGGCCTGGCCTGCTAAACAACAATGACAACTTCAACAAAAATAGCTGGGCGTTGTGGTGGGCCCTTGTAGTCCCAGCTGCTTGGGAGGCTGAGGTAAAAGAATAGCTTAAGCCCAAGAATTTGAGGTTGTTGGGAGCTTTGGTGCCATGGGAGTCTACTAAGGGCAACATAGTGAGACTCTGTCTCAAAAAAAAAGGAACTTTTTTGGGTGATTGTAGTGGTGGTTGCACAACTATGTAAATTCACTAAAACTCACCAAATTTAGGCTTAAAATGAGTGATTGTTATAAAATCCCTCTGTAGTACTTTAAAATTATTTTTTATTTTATTATTTTTGTTTTTATTTATTTATTATTATTATTTTTTGAGACAGAGTCTCACTATTTCACCCTGGGGAGAGTGCCATGGCGTCACAGCTCACAGCAACCTCAAACTCTTGGGCTTAAGCGATTCTCCTGCCTCAGCCTCCCAAGTAACTGGGACTACAGGTGCCCACCACAATGTCTGGCTATTTTTTTTTTGTTGTTGTTGTTGTTGTTGCTGCAGTTGTCATTGTTGTTTAGCTGGCCTGGGCGGGGTTCGAACCCACCAGCCTCAGTGTATGTGGCTGGCACTGTAACCACTATGCTGTGGGCCCTGAGCCTTTAATTTTTTTTTTTTAATTAGGGATTCATTGAGGGTACAAAGGACCAGGTTACATTGATTGCATTTGCTAGGCAAAGTCCCTCTTATAATTGTGTCCTGCCCCTAAGAGGTGTGTTACCCACCATGACCCCCACCCCACCCTCCATCTCTCCGCTCACCTTTCCCCCAGCCCCCATCAGGTACTAGGTCATCAGTTGTCCTATCAGAATTGAGTACACTGGATTCTTGTTTCTCTATTCTTGTGAAGCTTTACTTAGAGGAATGCGTTCTAGCTCCATCTAGGTTAATACTAAAGATGTAAAGTCTCCATCTTTTGAATGGTTGAATACTATTCCGTGGTATACATATACCACAGCTTGTTAATCCATTCCTGGGTTGGTGGGCATTTAGGTTGTTTCCACAATTTGGCAATTATTACTTGAGCTGTGATAAACAGTCTAGTACAAATGTCCTTATGATAAAATTTGTTTTTTTCTTCTGGGTAGATACTTAGTAATAGGATTGCAATGGGATTGCAATGGAATTGTAGGATCAAATGGGAGGTCTAGTTTGAGTTCTTGGAGGATTCTCCATACTTCCTTCTGAAAAGATTGTATTAGTTTGCAGTCCCACCAGCAGTGTAAGAGTGTTCCCTTATCTCCACATCCATGCCAGCATCTGCAGCTTTGAGATTTTATGATGTGGACCTTCTTACTGGGGTTGGGTGATATCTCAGGGTGGTTTTGATTTGTATTTATCTGATAATGAGGGACAATTAGCATTTTTTCATGTTTGTTAGCAATTCATCTATCTTCTTTTTTTTTTTTTTTTTTTTGAGACAGAGTCTCATTATGTCACCCTCGGTAGAGTCCTGTGGCATCACAGCTCACAGCAATCTCAAACTTTTGGGCTGAAGTGATTCTCTTACCTCAGCCTCCCAAGTAGCTGGGACTACAGATGCCCACCACAATGCCTGGCTATTTTTTTGTTGTAGTTGTCATTGTTGTTTGGCAGGCCTGGGCTGGATTTGAACCCACCGGCTCTGATATATGTGTCTCGCACCCTAACCGCTGAGCTACAGGCACCGAGCCCATCTATCTTCTTAGGGAAGCCTCTATTCATTTATTTTTCCCCTTGTTATAAGGGATTATTGGCTCATTTTATGTTGATTAATTTGAGTTCTCTGTAGATACAAGTTATCAAGCTTTTGTCTGATTCATAATATGCAAATATCTTTTCCCATTCTGAAGGTTGTTGATTTGCCTTGGTTGTTGTCATGTTAGCTGTACAGAAGTTATTCAGTTTAATTAAGTGCCATTTGTTTATTTTTGTTGATGTTGCAATTGCCATGGAAGTCTTCTTCATAAAGTCTTTCCCCAGTCTGATAACTTCAAGTGTTTTTCCCACACTTTGAGGACTTTTTTTTGAGACAGAGTCTTATTTTGTCACCCTATGTAGAGTGCTGTGGAATCATATCTCACAGCAACTTCCAACTCCTGGGCTCAAGCCATTCTCTTGTCTTAGCCTCTCAAGTAGCTGGAAGTACAGGTGCCCGCTATAATGCCTGGCTATTTTTAGAGACAAGATCTTACTCTGGCTCAGGCTGGTTTTGAACCTGTGAGTTCAGGCAATTCACCTGCCTCGGCCTCTCAGAGTGCTAGGATTACAGGCATGAACCACCGCGCTGGGCCTCTTTGAGGATTTTTATTGTTCTATGCCTTAGATTCCTTAGATTTAGATCTTTTATCCATCTTGAATCAATTTTTGTGAGTGGAGAAAGGTGCAGGTCCAGTTTCAGTCTTTTACATATGGTTATCCAGTTCTCCCAACACAATTTATTGAATTGGGATTCTTTCCCCCAGTGTATGTTCTTGTTTGGTTTAGCAAAGATCAGGTGGCTGTAAGATTTGTTTCATTTCATGGTTTTCTATTCGGTTCTAGATATCCATGCGTCTGTTTTTGTGCCAATACCACGCTGTATTGATCACTATGGCCCTGTAGTACAGAGTAAAATCTGGTAGCCTGATGCCCCCAGCTTTGTTGTTGTTGTTTTTTTTTGGTAGAAACAGAGTCTCACTTTATTGCCCTTGGTAGAGTGCCTTGGTGTCACAGCTCACAGCAACCTCCAGCTCTTGGGCTTAGGCGATTCTCTTGCCTCAGCCTCCCAAGTTGCTGGGACTACAGGCGCCCACTACAACACCCAGCTATTTTTTGTTGTTGTTATTGTTGTTGTTGCAGTTTGGCCAGGGACAGGTTTGAACCCACCACCCTCGGTATATGGGGCCGGCGCCCTACCCACTGAACCACAGGTGCCACCCCCAGCTTTGTTTTTATTACTAAGAATTGCCTTAGCTATGCAGGGTTTTTTCTGGTTCCATATAAAACGAAGAATTATTTTTTCCAAATCTAGAAAGTATGATGTTGGTATTTTAATGGGGATAGCATTGAATCTGTTGATTGCTTTGGGAAGTACAGACATTTTAACAATGTTGATTGTACTTTTTAAATTTTAGAAACATAAATCATGTCACCTTCTTGTTTGCAACATTTATGTTCAATCAGTAATCTTCACCACGACCTATCAAGTCTTAATTTATTTGGCTTTGATTCAGAAGAATCCTTCCCTGACAATCTCCTTGCCCACTGATTTCCAACCCACAGGGCCTATTATCAGCAATGTGCTATATTCCCTTTTGCTTCAGGGAGTTCTTACCTGCTGTCCTTCTGCCTCAAAAAGCCTTAGTTCTCTACTTTTTATCTGGATAGCTGTTACATCCTTTATGTCTCAGCATAAGCTTCATTTCCTCATAGAGATCTTCCTTGACAACCCCTCCAGAGTTTAAATTAGGCCACTGTCATTGTCTTACTGGATTGTTCCTTCAAAGTGTTTTTCACAATCCATAATTATAGATTTATTTTATAATGATTTGTTTAATTTCCATCTTTCCACTTGATTGTAAGCTCCATGAAGGAAAGGGCCATGCTTATTTTATATATTCATTCTCTGTGGGTATCTTCCAACAAGTAATTGGTTTGTACAAAATAAACAGGTGGATGGATTCATTTAATTACCTAGGATTACATGCTAAAATCAGAATATCTGGAAGGTTTACTATAAAGTATGCTGCAAAAATGAAAATAAAAACACTTCATGGACCTTTTTTCCCCTTTTCTTTTTAATAGTTGGGCAATTGGTACTATAAGCTTAGGTAATCTTCTAGCCCAAAGTTATTGCAGGCAAGTTCTATGGTAAAGAAGTTTGGGTTCTCATAATTGTCCAAATGTTTCTGTATACATTGGCAGAATTGATTGTCAAATTGTGAGAGATACTCTCTTAATTGACCTCGTATCTCCAGGGAGCCAGTCTTGCCAAAATCTCATTTGAGAGGAAAAATATTCAAGAAAGATTTCTAAATGATACTTTTAGGACATCAGGTACCTGCTTACTTGTACTAGGCTACTTTGCTTCCTTCTAGAATAGCTTTTAGGGATTCATGCTATGGGTTAAAACACAGAGCAGGGTGACATACTGCTGCTGAGTTTACTGCAGGAATATGATGTCCTATACCACCCAGTGCTCTGTATGAAAACTCATTGTCTCTTAAGAGCTCCAGACTTGAATATTCAGCTACTTACTGGGTATCTCCACTTGGATGCAATACCAGCAGCAAGAATAAACCAGGTGATTGAATTTAACATTTGTACATAGAATCCTTTCCTATGAGAGTCGGTAGGCATGAGCATCTTACAATTTTTTGGCAGGTTATCATTTTTCCCAATAAAATATTAGTAGGCACCCCAATATCTAAACAAGAAAAGCAGGAATATGGGGCCAGTTGGGGAAAGCCATACTTGAGTTTTTCCTCTCATGCATGTCCCTTGGTCTCCTGAGGTAGCATCTGAGGTAATAGGGGAGTTAAGACCCACTGATCTACTTCAATCCCTCCATTTGGGACTGTTGTGTCTCCTGCTGAGAAACAAGTACACAACTCTTCTAATGACATGTAGACATTCGTAAATGACTCCTCAGAAAGATATAGTGGATAATTTCGTCAAATACTTAGCGAGGATATTAACCCAGCCTACAATGACAGGAGGCTAATGGGGATGACCACAGTATGCGAGTAGGACCAGCTGATGCTCTGTGAGAATTCAGCCAAGGTACCCCCAGTCACGTGCCCATTAATCCTGCCTCCAGGAGGGTGGTTTTTAAGTGCTTCTTTAAAACTGGGACAATAGGGGGAGCTGTTTGCTAATATTCGTGTGCTTTGGGTGAGGCTTCTCAAACTTTCCTGGGGAACCATTAGTGTATTTATGAGTATTATTAATGTCTGCACAGCTTTGGGCAAAGGTCCTTCTATGGGGCTTTAGGGAGGAGGAGCAGATGGAAGTAGAGCCCCAAATAGCCCTAATCCTGATTTATCTTAAAAATTAATGCAAATACTGTATTTTGTCCCATAAATGTCCGCATTTCTGCTTTTAGAAATCAAATTTACTTTTCCCGCATACAAAGAAAAAAAAGAAATAAAATTTACTCTCAAAAGACGATGATTTAGAACTAAAGTGCACTGATTATACATCTATGCTATAATGCAGCATTTCATGCCCAGACCCACTCAAAGGGCTCAGGTGTCCTGTGCTGCATGCCCCAGGATGCTGTATGGCTGGTTTCTCTTACAAGTTGGTGATGTCATCAGGGTTACTGAAGGGGGTTTAATCCTTGCACATTCTGTTCTGGTTGGAGTTTTTACCTTACCCTGTCTTCCTTCTTGGTTGCTTCTTCTCTGTTCTAGGTAATTACTGCATTTGCTGCTGTCAGTGGATCATTATAATTGACTTTTTTTTTTTTTTGAGACAGTCCCATTCTGTCGCTCCATCAGAGTCCTGTGGCATCATCAGAGTTCACTGCAACCTCAAACTCTTGGGCACAAGCAATTCTACCTCAGCCTCCTGAGTAGCTGGGATTACAGGTGTGCACTATAATGCCTGGTTAATTTTTCTATTTTTTTTTGTAGATCCGGGGTCTCGCTTTTGCTCAGTCTGGTCTCAAACTCCTGTCCTCAAGTAGTCCTCTTGAGTTGGCCTCCCAGAGTCCTAGGATTATTGGCCACCGAGCCAGGCACCTTTGACTTTTTGAACTGTTGCTCACCTGCCAGGTAACTGAAATTTAAATGAGGGTAGTTAAGGAAGGCCAGATTGCCTGGTATAAGTAACATGAGTTCTAATGAACTCTGTGTGTGGAGAGGGAGTTAATTCTGTTTCTTTCCTACCTAAGGATGGCAGGTGCTGTTATTACCATTCCCCGGGAGACTCATGAAAAGGCTTGAACACTTACTGTGAGCTCAAATCGAAGCGGTTGATGTATTAGCACATGTATGCATAAAGGTAGTCCATGAAAGTAAGCAAATGCCTTCGAACTTCATTTATTTCCTCATAAGTTATTATATGTATTACTATTAAACTAGGAAGTGCAATATGTGAAGCTTAATCTTTTTTTTTTTTTTTAATGATTTCTCCTTCACTTGAAGAGTTTCCTTTTCAGGAGATAAATTTTCAGAAATTGCATAACAGAAGTATCTAATTATAATGCTGAGCTTTGAACACATTTTAATATTGTGCAAGAGACTTTTACAGCTGGTTTATTTTTAATTTCCTGAATGACCTTGAGAAATATAGTTTGCCTCATAATCCCTGTTAATGTTACATTTTTTCATTTAAATTATAATTTTATGTTTAAATGTATGAATTTTATGATAAGTGATAAAAGATAAAATGACTTTAATAATATTTTAAAGACATTAGGGTATCATAGATTATCCCTGGGGAACTGTGTTTCATTCTTACTCAGCTGGGGAGGTGGAAGGCTTACGCATAGTGGCTGCTCTGAAAGAAACTGCTTCAGCTTCAGCTTGAACCATGACCCCTCATAAAGGCCCAAGTCCAGGCCCAGATTGGGTTTCCTAATTACTCCTTCCACTGTCCACACAGCAGGGCAGGCTACTGCCTCTGATAGGCCCTTCCCTGTCTGCCAAACCTGATCAGAAATACTTGATCAGCAAGGGTCTGGGCTGAGTTTATCTAAGTGGATCTCAGCTTCTCCATTTCAGAAAGGATTCTTGAAATTGGATCCCCAGCTGCATGATAAGTTCAGGTTGGCAGCATATGGCCTGCAGGTCAAACTTTGTTCCTAACTGTGGCGTGTGGTTGAAATTGCAAAAATGCCAGAATGAATTCTGCAGTGCTCGATGACACATTTAAAATGTGGTGATTAGCCTCACTTGTTTACTGGGGTGCTTGCATGCATACCTAATTGGCCTCTCATACAAGTTATTATTATTGTTTTTTCCATGTCAGATATGTAATGTGCTGACATTATAACAAAGTCTGAGGGAGGGACAGTTCACACATGTATGTGAACACCAGCCGTCACACTTGTGAACTACAAAGGGATCTTGTACAAATCATTATTTCTCCTTTCTTTTTTTTTTGCAACCTCCCACCTCCGCTCATACAAATTATTTTTATTTAAACTTTTCACTTCTCTCTCAGATTTGTATATGTGAAAGCTGGTATCAGGATATGAATAGGGAGACCTCTTAGATTCTTAATAGTAATAATACCTCATATTTGAATCAATTTCATATTTTAAAGTGCACTCTTGGAAAAAAGTGTGCATTTTGTTTATTTTAGAGATAGCATCTCACTCTGTCACCCAGGCTAGAATGCGGTGACTTGATCATAGCACACTGTAACCTCAAACTCCTGGGCTTATGCGATTCTCCCACCTCACTCTCCTGAATCGCTAGTACTATAGCCATGAACCACCCCACCTGGATAATTTTTAAAGTTTTTGCAGAAATATGGTCTCGCTGTATTGTCCAGGATGGTCTTGAACTTCTGGGCTCAGGTGATCTTCCTGCCTTGGCCTTCCAAAGGACTGGGATTAGAGGCATGTGCCACTGTGCCCAGCTGAAGAAAGATGCATTTTTAGATAGTGGAGATGCTAATTCTGAAAATGGGAAAATATTTCCAGTTATGAGTGAAAAATTTCTCTGGAAGAATCAAGCCAAGTAAATGTTGATCTCACTCTGTAACGCGAACAGAAGGCTTTATATAACCATAGTGGTATGAAACTTAAAGAAGGGAATGAAATTGGTATGTGAATCTAAGTTCAAAACAGACCATGGAGAGCTATCTTGATAACAGAACCTGACTTTTGAGGCAGAGCGTATGGGTGGCAGTCTCACGTGGCAGGCACTGGAACATCTGGTTCACTGATAGAACTCAACCCTGAAGAAGCTAAGTGCCAGTTTGGTCCTTGGCCGCCAAGTAAGCAGATGACTTCCATCTAGGGCATTGGCCCC
Organism: Galagoides demidoff; assembly: GCA_963574575.1. Lineage (NCBI taxonomy): Eukaryota > Metazoa > Chordata > Mammalia > Primates > Galagidae > Galagoides > Galagoides demidoff. The sequence continues at coordinate 6,623 of CAUYQV010016345.1, read as the reverse complement.
TGTGCTGTGGTCCTCCAGAAAATATTTTACTTTCAAACAAGATTTATTTGAGCAACTTTCTGCCTAAGTGTTCAGGGGCTGAGCACAAGTGAAAAATTTAGGGGATAAGCCTGATTTCCGTGGTTCACCCCTGTAATCGCAGCTTTCTGGGAGGCTGAAAGGGGTGGACTGCTTGAGCTCAGGAGTTTGAGACCAGTATAAGCACGCTTGAGACCCTGTCTGTACTAAGGTACAAAGTGCTGTGAGAAAAAAGCAGTGGGAGATTCTGCCTCATCTGGGGGTTTGGGCAATTTCCTTGCTCAAGATGTGTGTGAGCTGAGATCCGAGAAAGGAGTTACCAGGTGAAGAAAGGTAGAGAGAGCTAGTTCAGACAGGCTTGTGAGACACAAGTGTGTATATCTCTTCTCAATTTTGTGTTCAGCTTGGTGGGTTGGAATCAGCCATGGAGGGAGTATCTACACCACAGGTCCTCAAACTTGTTTTTTTTTTTGAGACAGAGCCTCAAGCTATCCCCCTGGGTAGAGTGCTGTGGCATCACAGCTCACAGCAACCTCCAACCCCGGGGCTCAAGCAAGTCTCCTGCCTCAGCCTCCCAAGTAGCTGGGACCACAGGCGCCTGCCACAATGCCTGGCTATTTTTTGGTTGCAGCCGTCATTGTTGTTTGGTGGCCCGGGCTGGACTCGAACCTGCCACCTTAGGTGCATGTGGCTGGCACCTTAGCCACCTGAGCCACAGGCACCGAGCCCTCAAACTTTTTAAACAGGGGGCCAGTTCACTATCCCTCAGACCATTGGAGGGTTGTATGGCGGCCCCAGGACAAGTCGGCTGCTAAGCAGGACAGGCAGCGGTGGCAAAAACACCCAGTGGGCGGGATGAATGTCCTAGGCGGGCCGCATGTGGCTGGCTGGCCATAGTTTGAGGACTCCTGATCTCCACCATGGAAATCTGTAGACACTACAAACAAAGCTTTCTTTTGGAAAGGCAGTTGTTAAACATTTGCCAGCACCCCCCTGGGAGAAGGGGAAAGTAACTAAGCATGTGCTAGGATTCGGGCCTGGGTTCAATACTGAATGTATTATTTTGTTCAGTGCTCACAATAACCTGTGTGGTAGAAATACTTATCCTCATTTCATGGACATAGAATGAAATTTAGAGAAAAAGAATGTGTGTCACGAAATTGTTAAACTAGAAAGTGGACACAGTCACACTTGAACCTGGGTCTATTTGGCTATAGGTCCTTAGTCCATGCCTTTCCTCAGCATCATGCTGTCAGAGAGTGTGGAGCAGCGGTGGGCAATAAACAAGCCCTTCTTCCCAGATGAAACTGACTGTGAATGACTGTCCCAACCTTGTAGGCTTACTCACTTTTATAGTGTGAAAGTATACTTTGCAGAAGTAAAAGAAAAAAATAACTTTTTTTTGAAAACAGAATGAACACATGTCAAAGATTGCATCATCTCATTGGTTGATTAGTGAGGGGAAAAGTACAAGGGTAAATCTGATTCAAAGAGCAGTTAAGGGTATTTACAGGTAATTTAATAAAAAATGTTAGAATTGAGTGGTGCCGTAGCTCAGTGGGTAGGGTGCTGGCCATACACCAAGGTTGGTGGGTTCAAACCCAGCCCAGGCCTGCTAAACAACAACAACAACAACAAAAAAATAGCTGGGCATTGTGGTGGGCACCTGTAGTGCCATCTCCTCGGGAGGCTGAGGCAAGAGAATTGCTTAAGCCCAAGAGTTTGGGGGGCAGTGCCTGTGGCTCAGTGAGTAAGGCGTCAGCCCTATATACTGAGGGTGGCAGGTTCAAACCCGGCCCTGGCCAAACTGCAACAAAAAAACAGCCGGGTGTTGTGGCAGGCACCTATAGTTCCAGCTACTCAGGAGGCTGAGGCAAGAGAATTGCCTAAGCCCAGGAGTTGGAGGTTGCTGTGAGCTGTGCTGCCATAGCACTCTACCGAGGGTGACAAAGTAAGACTCTGAGTCTTAAAAAAAAAAAAGAAAAGAAAAGAGTTTGAGGTTTCTGTGAGCTGTGATGCTATGGTACTCTACCCAGGGCAACAGCTTAAGACTCTGTCTCAAAAAAAAAAAAAAAAAAAAAAAAGGACAGAAATGTTAGAATCAATATTCTAGTTAGAAAGTTAGAAACAAAATTCATTAATGTCATACAGGGCAATAAACCATAACCTATAACCTTTGGGATTATCTCTTCTACTGGAGAAAAATAATTTTCGTTTTTATTTGGATGTTAATCTACAAGTCGATATAACTTCACAAAGTCTAAGTCCCTAATTAATAGTAAATAGAAATGTCAGAAGTGATAACTTCTCCCCCCAAATGAAATCATCATTGGGAGGACTGTGTGGCCTTATTGCTACATGTTTTGTATCATTTTTCTCAAGGCCTGTGAGCAGGTAACTTTCACTCTAACCTGTAATATCTTTGGTGCTGTAACTCTGGTGTGCTGCAAGAAGTGGTTAAGTGTGCAGGCTCTAGAATGAAGATCTGCCTTGGTTTGAACACTGATTCTATCTTTTAGTAACTGTGTGACCTTGGGCAAACTAAAAAACCCTCTCATTCTCAGTTTCTTCATCTATTTAATGAGGATAATAAGAACAACAGTAATACTTATAGGTTGTGGTATTAAGTGAATTTTTTTTTTTTTGAGACAGAGTCTTACTTTGTCGTCCTTGGTAGAGTGCTATGGCATCACAGCTCACAGCAACCTCAAACTCTTGGGCTTAAGCGATTCTCTTGCCTCCGTCTCCCAAGTAGCTGGGACTATAGGTGCCCACCACAGTGCCGGGCTATTTTTTTTGTTGTTGCAGTTGTCATTGTTGTTTAGCTGGACTGGGTTGGGTTGGAATCTGCCAATCTCAGGGTATGCGGTTGGTGCTGTAACCACTGTGTTAGGGGTGCAGAGGCATATTAAGTGAATTATTATATGTAAAGTGCTTAGAACAATGTATGGCACATGATAAGGACTGTATATGATGGCCATTTGAAAAATGTATTAAAATACAGTTTTTAGGGGTGGCACCTGTAGCTCTAAGTTGTAGAGCGCTGGCCCTATATGCCGCAGGTGGCAGGTTCAAACCCAGCCCTGGCCAAAAACTGCAAAAAAAAAAAAATACAGTTTTTAGGATATCTGGGACAACAGTTCAGGGCTCTGCATTTTATTTTATTTCATTTTAATTAATTTTGTCCACTTCTTACTTTTTTTGTAGAGACAGGGTCTCTCCTAAATTCCCAGGGTCCTCTCTGGAAAGGGAGTCCTCATAAGCCTGACAGGAATGCAGCCATTTTAGAAAATCAGGTCAGAAACCAACAGTCCCCTCCCCAGACTCCTGGAGTGCCTCAAGGCCAGAGTTCCTGGAAACACCCTATTCATAGCCTGGCCCCTGCTAAGGATGCGCCCATGATCCTAACCCTAAGGGTACACCCAGAATCCTGATCTGGACTAGAGAAGAGCCCGGCCAGCTATACCAATAAGGCTAATAAAAGCCTTTTGCAAATGTGTGGGGGCGGAGCTGACACCTGGTCAGTCTCCATTCTGCTTTTCCTCTCTGTTCAAGTCTTTCCTTGTCCCTGGACTGACCTCTTTTCCTTTCTTCTAGACCCTCACCCTGGTTTTATGCCAGAACCTGTCAGTCTGCTTTGTTTTTTTGAGACAGTCTCAAGCTATCACCCTGGGTAGGGTGCCCTGGCATCACAGCTCACAGCAGCCTCAATACCTCAAACTCTTGGGTTTAAGTGATTCTCTTGCCTCAGCCTCCCAAGTAGCTGGAACTAGGTGCCTGCCACAATGCCTGGCTATTTTTTGGTTATAGTTGTCATTGTTGTTTGGCAGGCCCAGGCTGGATTTGAACCTGCCAGCTCTTGTGTATGTGGCTGGTGCCCTGGCTGCTGAGCTACAGGTGCCAAGCCTCAGTCTGCTTTTTTTTTGAGACAGAGTCTCACTTTGTCACCTTCAGTAGAGTGCCGTGAGGTCATAGCTGATAGCAAACTCAAACTCTTAGGCTCAAGCAATTCTCTTGCCTCAGCCTCCTAGCTGGGACTACAGGTGCCCACCGCAATGCCTGGCTATTTTTAGAGGCAAGGGCTCTGACTCAGGGTGGTCTTGAATCTGTGAGCTCAAGTAATCCACCTGCCTTGGCCTCCCAGAGTGCTGGGATTATAGGTGTGAGCCCCTGCTCCTGGGCCAGAACCCCTCAGTCTTGAACTCATGGACTCAAGTGATACTCCCACCTTGGCGGCTTCCCAACGTTGGGGTAACAGGCATGAGTCATTGTGTACCACCAGATTCTGCATTTTATTTATTTATTTATTTATTTATTTTTTTGAGACAGAACCTCAAGCTGTCCCCCTGGGTAGAGTGCCGTGGCATCTAGTTCACAGCAACCTCCAACTCCTGGGCTCAGGCGAGTCTACTGCTTCAGCTTCCCAAGTAGCTGGGACCACAGGCGCCTGCCACAAGGCCCAGTTATTTTTTTGGTGCAGCCGTCATTGTTGTTTGGCGGGCCTGGGCTGGATTTGAACCCACCACCTTAGGTGTATGTGGCTGGTGCCTTAGCCACTTGAGCCACAGACGCCAAGCCCAGACTCTGCATTTTAAACCACCAACCCAGATGGTTTTTTTTTTAGAGACAGAGCCTCATTTTGTCACCTCAGTAGAGTGCGGTGGCATTATAGCTCACATTATAGCTCTAGCTCTTGGGCTTAGGCGATTCTTTTACCTCAGCCTCCCCAGTCGCTGGGACTATAGGTGCAGGCCACAATGCCCAGCTATTTTTTGTTGCAGTTTGGCTGGAGCCAGGTTTGAACCCGCCACTCTTGGTAAATGGGGACAGCGCCCTAACTCACTGAGCCAAAGGCACCATCCCAAATGTTTTTTTTTTTTGGAGACAGAGTCTCACTTTGTTGCTTTTGGTAGAGTGCTGTAGTGTAGCTCACAGCAACCTCAAACTCTTGGGCTAAAGGGATTCTTTTGCCTTAGCCTCCCAAGTAGCTAGGACTATAGGCACCTGCCACAACACCTGGATATTTTTATTTATTTATTTTTGAGACAGAGTCTCACTATGTCACCTTTGGTAGAGTGCTATGGCGTCATAGCTCACAGCAACTTCATATTCTTGGGCTTAAGTGATTCTTTTGCCTCAGCCTCCCAAGTAGCTGGGACTACAGGCGTCCACCACAACACCTGGCTCTTTTTTTGTTGCATTTGCCATTGTTGTTTAGCTGGCCCAGGCCTGGTTCAAACCAGCCAGCCTTGGTGTATGTAGTCGGCACTGTAACCATTGTGTTATGGATGCTGAGCCACCCAGCTAGTTTTAGAGATGAGGTTTTGCTCTTGCTCAGGCTAGTCTGGAACCTGTGAGCTCAGGCAGTCCACCTGCCTTGGCCTTCCAGAGTGCTAGGATTATAGGTGTGAGCCCAGTGCCCAGCCACCCCAGGTGGTTTGATGAAGGCAGTTGTGGGCCATGTTTGAAGCTGCATTGCTGTGTCCTTTCTACTTTAGCCAGCATTGTCTCAGAAATTTGAGAGGGAGGTGGAGCCTATAGAAGAGGGAATGGCAGAGTAGTGAACCTGCTATAGGCTGGGAAGAGCAAAGACAGGGGAAGTGAGGAGTCACCTGTCTGGCCCAGGGGTACATGACTTATTAGGAAAGGATTTTTTTTGAGACAGAGCCTCAAGCTATTGCCCTAGGTAGAGTGCCTTGGCATCACAGCTTACAGCAACTTCCAATTCCTGGGTCTAAGGGATTCTCTTGCCTCAGCCTCCCAAGTAACTGGGACTACAGGTGTCCACCACAACACCCAGCTATTTTTTGGTTGTAGTTGTCATTGTTGTTTGGCAGGCCCGGGCTGGATTCGAACCCTCCAGCTCTGATGTATGTGGCTGGTGCCTTAGCCACTTGAGCTACAGGCACCAAGCCATCAGGCAAGGATTTTAAGTTAGGCACAGTGGTTGATGCCTCTAATCCCAAGATGGGAGATCATTTGAGCCCAGGAGTTTGAGATCAGCCTGGGGAACACAGCAAGACCCTGTCTCTACAAAAGATAGAAAAAAATTAGGTGGGGACAGTGGCATGTGCCTGTATCCCAGTTGATCAGGAGGCTGAAGCAGGAGGATCACTAGAGCCCAGGAGTATGAAGTTGCAGTGAGCTATGATGGTGCCACTGTATAGCAGCCCAAGGCAACAGAGAAAGAGTAAGACTCTGTTTAAATTAAAAAAAAAAAAAAAAAAAAAGGAAAAAAAGGATTTTAGAGGAAATTGGATTTAAGAAATGCCCAGTGAGCATATGATTGAACTTGAACACTGGCATTGCTTTCTTTCTTTCTTTTTTTTTTTTTTTTGCAGTTTTTAGTCGGGGCTAGGTTTGAACCCACCACCTCTGGGATATGGGGCCGATGCCCTACTCCTTTGAGGCAGGCGTCTCTTTCATCTCAGCGATACCAGGTCAGTAGCTAGAGCAAAGGGGGCCAACACAAGCATAGGAATTTTCTCAGAACATATGACTTGGGACCACACTCTCTAAACAGCTTGATAAACATACAGAAACACAGCAAGCACACTTGATCAGACAGAGTAGAAAAGAACAGAACTTGCCATAGACAAGTGGGG
>CAUYQV010016344.1:0-13177 GCA_963574575.1 Galagoides demidoff | reverse complement strand
AGTCCAGGAGTTTGAGGTTGCTGTGAACTATGATGCCATCACACTCTACCCAGAGCAACTAGAGTCTCACAAAAAATATATATATTAAACAATTTAAAGTATACCATAATCGCCTGTTGAATTTAGAAATGAACTATATCAATGTCTGCAATATGGCTTAATGGATGGATAGATATTTGATAACAGAGCCAGATGTTATAGACTCAAGGTAGTGGGAATATGAAGGTTCACTATCTAATTCATTCTTCTGTATATTTGAAGTTTTCCATAATACTGGAAAAGTAAATAAGATGATGTGATTATAAGTGTGTGCTGTGAAAAAATAGGGTAAGTAGGTTGATAGGGGTCCTGTTCTGTAAAGGGTGGTTTCATAAGTTGGCATTTGAATAGAGGTCAGAATGAAGTAATTAAATGAGCCATATTGATATGCAAGGAAGATATTTGCAAGGAGAGATTATGAAAGGGATGTGCTTGGCAAGTGTGAAGAACATGTCAGCCAATGGGAGAAGATAGGAAACAAGGTCAGAGAGAGGTGGTGTGGGACAAGGTTTTGGAAGGCCTTGTACACCACATAAAAGGACTTTTGACTTTGAGCCGGTGCCTGTGGCCCCATATACCAGTGGTGGCGGGTTCAAACCCAGCCCCGGCCAAAACTGCAAAAAAAAAAAAAAAAAAAAGGACTTTTGACTTTTACTCTTAATGAGAAGGGGATCCACTGGAGGATTTTGAGCAGAAAAATGACATGCTCTAACCTATTTCAACAGGAACGCTCTGGCTATTGTGTGGGGTGTGGAGTATTAGGAGTGCAACAGTAAAAAATGAGGGACCAGTTAAATTAGTATTATGTTACTCTTGGTGAGAGATGGCTTTAGACAAGATGGTAGAAATATAGGCAGACAAGAAAAGTCAAAATCTGGATATATTTTGAGAATGGAGATGAGAGAATTTGCTGTTGTAAATGTCGTAGTCATTTAAATTGTTATTCAGTCTTGGGTGGTTTGTGGATGTTGTATTTTAAATAAGTTTTACATCTGATACAGATACTCAACAGAGGTGAAGAACAACTGCCTCTTTCTTTATGAGCTGTCTCCATTTTCTCTATTCTCATTCCCCCTGCCATTTTTTTTTTCCAAATTGCAATGTAGCATTAAGAGTTGTTTAAATTATTCACTATTTTTAATTTGTCATTTGTGCTTTAGAACATGTCTCCTGTAATGGTGAAAATATCTCCTGTTTTCTTTCTTGTTATCTTACAGACCAGGAGTCTGGAGGAGAAACCAAGAATTTATCTCCAAAAGAGGACAGTTATGAAATTAAGTCCTTACAGCGGGTCATAATCAGAGATAACAGAGAAATCAAATGCCAGGTGGAGAGACAACAGGGGTATTTGGAGGGACTTTTCACCCAAAATGTAACAACCTCTGAAGAAAGGGCCACATCCATTCAGTGCAAAGCCCAGAAAGAGCATCAGAGAGTTCATACTGGAAAGAAATCCAGGTGCCAGTTACATCCTATTCATCCTGAAAGAATTCATAATAAGGAAAAGGAATCTGAATGTGGAGAATGTGGGAAAATCTTTAATAGTAGATTGGACTTGATTAAGCATGGGAGACTTCATGAAAGCAAAAACTGTAGTGAAAATAAGAAATATGCCTTTATTCAAGACTCTGGAATTACTCAACCTCAGAGCATTAATACTGTTGAGAAACCTCATAAGTGTAAGGAATGTGGGAAAGCCTTTCATTCTAGTTCACAACTTAATCATCATCACAGGATACATATAGGTGAGAAACCCTATAAATGTAAGGAATGTGGGAAGGCTTTTCCATCTACCACACAACTTAATCTACATCAGAGAATTCATAGTGATGAGAAGTACTATGAATGTAAGGAATGTGGGAAAGCCTTTACCCGTCCTTCACACCTTTCCCGACATCAGAGAATCCATACTGGTGAGAAACCCCATAAATGTAAGCAATGTGGGAAAGCTTTTCGTTATGACACACAACTTAGTCTTCATCAGATAATTCATACTGGTGAGAAACACTATGAATGTAAGGAATGTGGAAAAGTATATAGTTGTGCCTCACAGCTGAGTCTACATCAAAGAATTCATACCGGTGAGAAACCACATAAATGTAAGGAATGTGGAAAAGCTTTTATCTCTGATTCACATCTTATTCGACATCAGAGTGTCCATACTGGTGAAAAACCCTATAAGTGTAAGGAATGTAGGAAGTCCTTTTGTCGTGCCTCAGAACTTACTCGACATCAGAGAGCTCATGCTGGTGAGAAACCCTATGAATGTAAGGAGTGTGGAAAAACCTTTACTTGTAGCACAGAACTTGTTCGACATCAAAAAGTTCACACTGGTGAGAGACCCCATAAGTGTAAGGAATGTGGAAAGGCTTTTATCCGAAGGTCAGAACTTACTCATCATGCCAGAAGTCACAGTGGTGAAAAACCCTATGAGTGTAAGGAATGTGGGAAGGCTTTTAGTCGTGGCTCAGAACTTAGTCGACACCAGAAAATTCATACTGGTGAGAAACCCTATAAATGTAAGCAATGTGGGAAAGCCTTTATTCGTGGCTCACACCTTAGTCAACATGAAAGAATTCATACAGGACAGAGGAGTGAATGAAGAAATGTGAGAAGGCTCAGAATTTTATATGACATTAGAAAATTCATACTGTTTTAAAAGATAAACCTATAAATATAAGGAACATGGGAGGCATTTGAGTCTAATACTAAATATCAGAATTCATAATGTAGATATAAGGCCTGAAAGATACCTTTACTTAGGGCCAGAATTGATTTTTTACAGATGAGAAACATTATAAATGTTAGGAATTGGGAGGAGTTTGTGTTTCTGAATTTATTATACCTCAAAGTTCAGTTGATGAAAAGTCAAAAACCTCATGAATGTAAGAAAAATGAGAAGACCTTGTCAGTGGCCAAGTCATCCTCAGGGAATTCATAATGGAGAGAAGCTTAGAAGGGAAGTAAATGTGTTAGAAAAATTAACCATTCAGAGTTATTACCCTCAGAAAACCAGAGGATTCTTAATATTAATGCTATTTGTGTGAGACACCAATTTTCTTTAGTTAACAAATAATTCATTTGACAATTAGTACTTGAGGAATTCCACATTAATGTTAAAAATGCAGCATATTCTTTTTTTTTTTTTTTTGAGACAGAGTTTCACTATCTCCTTCAGTAGAGTGCCTTGGCATCATATCTTACAGCAACCTCAAACTCTTGGGCTCGAGTGATTATCTTACCTCAGCCTCTGGAGTAGCTGGGACTAAGGGTGCCTGCCACAATGCCCAGGTTTTTTTTTTCTTTTTTTTTAGAGGCGGAATCTCACTCTGTCTCAAGCTGGTCCCAAACTTCGGAGCTCAAGCAATCCACCCACACATTCTTCATCCCACTCAAATCTTGTTAAATATTTGGAAGCCAATTCTCTAAAATTAACCTGAACTGAATCAATATAGGAAAAGTTTGCCAGGTGCGATGGTGCATACCTGTAGTTCCAGCTATTTGGGAGGCTGAGACAGGAGGATTGCTTGAGTCCAGGAGTTCTGGGCTGTAGTGTGCTATGCCAATCAGGTATCTGCACTAAGTTCAGCATCAATATGGTGACCTCCTGGGAACAGGAGACCACCAGGTTGCCTATGGAGGGGTGAACTGGCCCAAGTTGGAAATGGAGCAGGTCAAAACTCCCATGCTGATCAGTAGTGGGATCGTGCCTGTGAATAGGCACTGCACTCCAGCCTGGGCAACATAGTGAGACCCTGTCTCTTAAAAAAAAATAAATAAATTATATATATTTAATTAGTGTTTACTTTTACTTGCCCTCGTCATTATAACTCATTTCTTATAGGCCAAATTAACTATGTCTATTAAATACTGTATTTTGCTTTGTATAATGTGCTTCTATGTATAATATGGCACCCACCTTTTGTCCCAAACTTTCAGAAAAACACCTCTCGAGAAAGAAGCCAGCTCTTGGCTAGGAGAAACACATCTGGGGAGGGCTAATGCTTCCCTGGTAGACATGCAGATTGCACCCCTTCCCATAGTCACCTGCTCTGTGAAGGCTGCCCTTCCCTCCTGGCTACACTGGGGTCATTGGTGAGATGGCCATGCATGTGGCAGGAAAGGAGGGAGCTTCTGAGTCTGCTCAGGCAGCTAGGCGGGTCCTGGACCCTCTTCAGGGTTCTTGGTTCCCTCCACACATCCCAGCCTTGGGCCTTAGCCCCCATCAACTACACTGCCTCACCAGCCTTATCACCGCCCCCTCCCGATTGTAGCACTCAGCAGAGGCTACTCTAACCCACTCCCACGGATCTTGGCAGACCCAGGCAGAAGGGTGTGGTGGCCCCTGAGGGCCCCTGCTGAGCTCTCCCACTCCTTAACTGTACTACCCGTATATAATGTATATCCTTATTTTTCCCTCAAAAATTTGGGCAAAAAAGAGTGCATTATACATGGCAAAATAGGGTAAACTTCCTCATTTACAAATTAGTAATACTGGCATGGTATTTTTTAGTTACACTGTGAGGGTTAAATACATTTACGACCTTTAGAACAGTAGCTGGTATTGGAAGTGAGGGCTGCTTTTATTATTATTATTCCTTTTTTTTTGAAACAGAGTCTGTCACCCTCCCTAGGGTGTCATAGTGTCACAGTTCACAGCAACCTCAAACTCTTGGGCTTAAACGATTCTCTTGCCTCAGCCTCCCGAGTAGCTGGGACTATAGGTGTCCACCCCAATGCCCGGCTATTTTTGTTGTTGTTGTTGTTGTCGTCATTGTTTGGCAGGCCCAGGCTGGGTTCGAACCCACCAGCCCTGGCGCATGTAGCTAGTACCTTAACCACTGAGCTACGGGCACTGAGCCTTTACTATTTTCATAATTGTGCATTATGACAGGGCATGTAAAAGGAAGGCCTTATACGTGCAGTGACTATAAGAACATCTTACATCATCTTTTCTTTCTTTTTTTAATTGTTTTTTTTTTTAATGTTAGTTAATTCCTTTTGGAGAAAAAATTTTCATTTATAGCTCATCCTTTTGTCTTCATAGTGTAAGGAGACCCAATAGACTAAAAGTTATTTGAAGTGAGGTCAGGAGGAAGATTTAGATGATTTATTAAAACTTTAACAAACAAGACATGCCAAGATCTTTGATCTCTAGAGAGAGTTAGAAAGTAACACAGTGTTACCCAAAATCCTTTTCTCCACTAGGAAATTTAAAAGCTACCAGAATAAATAATTTTCATAGTAAAAAGGAAAGCCATTTGCCATTAGGAATGGATGACAAAGACAACACTACATGTTGAAATTTGTAGGATGTCAAGAAAGCTATACTTGGGGAAAAATTAACTTTTAATATATGTAGAAAACAGGGATGATTAGGGCCAGGATTTACTCTTAACTTCACCTGGTGTATTACTTATTCCTAGTAGATTCTCAGTAAACTTTTGATCAAAGGAATGATGCTTTTCATCTGATCATAGGTATGACAGTCCTGAGCTGTAAATGGGCTTCAGTTAAATTTTCTTTCTTAACAAAATAGAAGGAAATGTTTTTCTTAGATACAACATATATATCTGCGTGATACCTGGAACTGTGGCCATTTTACAACCAAAGGGTCAGGAAGCTGAGATGGACACTGGGGATAGATTGGAATTACCTGTATCCTTGATATTCTTAATCTGATGAAACCATTTGGAACTGCCCTTTCCCTGGACTTATATGAAATAAGAAACTCCATGCATTTTTTTGTAAGTTTATATTCAACTTTTGATAATATATTTGGGTAATGGAAAATTATCACTTGAGAAAATATTATCACATATATACACATTCAACTTTTAGCAAAACGATAAAATGTTCATATTTCACCTCTTTGTGGTATATCTGATATTATAGAAAAGAATTATTTTTTTAAATATTAAACACGTATAATTGAAATGTATTCATACATACTCATCTTTGATATGGTAAAATGTAGGAATTATTTGTTTACATTTAGCATTATCTTATACATATATTTAAATTTATCTCTTTTTTTTTTGAGACAGAATCTCACTATGTTGCCTTCGGTAGAGGGCTATGGCATCACTGCTCACAGCTTCCTTAAACTCTTGGGCTCTAGTGATTCTCTTGCCTCAACCTCCCAGTAACTGGGACTACAGGCACCCACCACATGCCTGGCTATTTTTTTGTTGTTATTATTGTTGTCATTATTGTTTGAGCAGACCCTGTCTGGGTTCCAACCCACCAGCCCCAGTGCATGTGGCCAGCACCCTAACCACTGAGCTATGGGAACCAAGCCATATATTTAGCTTTTTATAGTATGTCTGAAATCCTGAAAAAGTATTATTTTTCTGAATAAAGAAAGAACTAAGAAGTAACTGATTAAACAGCTATACCATATAATTCATCTAGAACCAAATTATCTTGGTGATTAAGCCTTCTATTTCTTCAAGATACAAAGAAATCATGGCTATGAGGCTTTTTACCCTTTTCCCAAAGTTGAAAAAGGGTAGCATACAAAATCAAGTCAAGTGTCAAAAATAATCCATTTACTTACGGTGAGTATCCCAATTAAAATAGCAAATTAAGGGGCAGCACCTGTGGCTCAAAGGAGGTGGCCCCATATGCTAGAGGAGCCAGATTCAAACCCAGCCCCGGTCAAAAATTGCAAAAAAAAAGGCAAATCAAATCTAGCAGCCTGTTAAAAGAACATAAGAAGTTATTTATCCAGAATGTTTACCACTTGGCCTGTCTGACTGTTAATATATGAAGATAGTGTTTAGACATTGGAGACTAGATGCTAAAATACCTGTTACCTACTGAAAGTAATAACTAAGAACTGGTACAACATATCCTAGTCAGCTGCTGTGAAGTCACTGCACTTGTGCACGTGATCATATCTCCTGGTCTATAAACATTCACAAAATTTGGAATAATCACCATCTAGTAGGTTCTGCTTCTACCCAACAGTAAAACAATACACAATTAAGTGAAATGTAAGCAATATACTATGTGGTAAATAACATCAATTTTATGTAAATATTAGTTAACTCATTGGAGGATAATTTATAACAAATTTAAACATCAAATTATTTAAACAGGGAAATGAATACTAAGTTTTTTTCTGTATTTCTGTATTGTTATATTTACTTTATTCTGTTCTTGAAAAGTGTAAGTTTTCCAAGAGGAGAATTTGTACCCTTTAAAAGAATCAGATTAATAAAACCAGGCAACAGCATGGGAAAATATTTTACAAAGACGATCCCTTGGCAATTGCAGTAACACCAAAAATAAATGAATGGGACATGATCAAGCTAAAAAGCTTCTGCACAGCTAATGGCATAAAAACTAAAGCAAACAGGCAACCTGCAGGAAAAAAGAATTTGCATGCTACAAATCTGACAATGAGGGATAACTAAAATCTACCCAGAACTCAAACTAATCAAGAAAAAAGCAAACCCATTTATAAGTGGACAAGAGACACAACCAGTACCTTCACTGAAGAAGACAGATGAATGGTTAAAAAAAAATTAATTTTAAAAATAAGAAAAAATGCTCATTGTCCCTATAATCATCAGAGAAATGCAAATCAAAACCACCTTGAGATACTATCTAACCCCATTGAGAAAAGCCCACATCGCAAAGACTCAAAGCTGGGGATGTGGAGAGAAGGGAATATATGGATCAGCAGTGTCTTAAGGAAGGTCATTAAAATATCTCCTGCTGCTTTAGAATGTGTATTCTTTCATTGTTCCTTGAAAGTGGATATCATAGGCTGGCCATTTTAAAGTGGACTGCAGTGGCCTGTCAATGCAGAGCTGGCATCTCAGAAGCTGGGGCCTTGTTTCCTTCAGTAGGTGCTGCCTCAAAAAACCTTTGATGGATAAACATGCCTAGCTTCTTCTGTAAACTTCACTCACAACTCCCAAAGGCTCCTGGAAAGGCCAGTGACCTCAGAGTTCAACTTAAGCATGGAGCTAGAGGCTTTTTTATGAGTTTTCTCTACTTCAGGAGAAAGGCTAAGACTGAATGGTTGAGAACGTCACCAGAAGCCCCTCCAGCCTGAGAGTGAGTTCTCTCATCCTCTGCACACAGAGTGGGGAAGGCCATGTGCTGGCAGTAGCTTCCATCAGAAGACTGTGCCACTGGGAAAGGCTGCCAGTGGGCAGTGTGTAGGGCCCTCTCAGCTCTCCTGGGCTTCACTTTTGTGGCCCTGCCCTCTGCATCCCCAAGACTGCACCACCACGGGACATCCCCTTAAAGAACCACACCCTCTCACCCAGGTGCCCTTCTCACCTGGGTCCCATTTTATTAGCAAACCCCGGACAGCTTCTTGATATTGTATCCCCTCCTGCACAACTCACTTCTCTGCTTTCCTTTGTGGTAGAGCAAACATCCTGAAAGGCTATGTGCCCTTTACGTAGGCCCTTCCCATCATAGCCCTTACCCCTCCCTGGTGGCCCAGCCTGTCTGCTTCCTGAGCAGTGGTGAGCATGGTCCACAACTGCCTGCAAGAATGTCCCCCTGACCCTGCCCTCCTGCTTGTCTTCACTCTGGTTCCCCCCAAATCCCATCTCTGTTGCCTTTGACCATGGCTCTCAATCTAAGAAAGTACATACTTGTGGGCGGTGCCTGTGGCTCAGCGGGTGGGGCGCTGGCCCCATATACCCAGGGTGGCAGGTTCAAACCCGGCCCCAGCTAAACTGCAACAAAAAGTAGCTGGGCATTGTGGCAGGCACCTGTGGTCCCAGCTACTCAGGAGACTGAGGCAGTAGAATCACCTAAGCCCAAGAACTGAAGGTTATGAGCTATGATGTTACGGCACTCTACTGAGGGTGATAAAGTGAGACTCTGTCTCTTAAAAAAAAAAGTACACACTTGTGTGCTTTAGTCTGTCTTCGGCCCACCCCAGTTGCCAAGTTGTCGTCTTTCAACTCCAAACCCCCCTTTCTGTGCTGTTTACAATGCTGGAATCTGTAGTCCTCACCACTGCTGTGCCAGCTAGAGCCTCTGGTAGCCCTTCTGTAGAGACACTGGGGAAAAGACTCAGGTCGAGGTTAGGGAGACAGAGGGCTCTGCTCTTTCCTTTCCTGTGGGGGACACTTCAGAGACACTGCCTTCATCCCTGTCTCTGTGGAACCCGGTTTCCAGGTTCTGCAGCTCCAGCAGGCTGTGCTCTCTCAGAGATCCTGGGCCAGGTCCCCTAGGGCCGCCCAGTTCAGATGCGGGCAGAGCCTCGCCTCAAAGGTCAGAATTCTGGTTTGCTGAGGTCTTCCTCTAAGCTTTTGCATTTTTTTTTTTTGAGACAGAGTCTCATTTTGTCACCCTCAGTAGAGTGCCATGGTGTGTCACCTCTCACAGAAACGTCAAACTCTTGGGTTTAAGAGATTCTCTTGCCTCAGCCTCCAAAGTAACTGGGACTACAGGCACCCTCCACAATGCCCAGCTATTTTTTTAAAAGATGAGGTCTTGCT
Organism: Galagoides demidoff; assembly: GCA_963574575.1. Taxonomy (NCBI): domain Eukaryota; kingdom Metazoa; phylum Chordata; class Mammalia; order Primates; family Galagidae; genus Galagoides; species Galagoides demidoff. The sequence goes on along the minus strand of CAUYQV010016344.1, from coordinate 3,662 downwards.
CTGGCTCTGGCTCTGGCTCCAGCTGGTCTCGAACTCAGGAGCTCAGACAATCCACCCACCTCCGCCTCCCAGAGTAAGCTTCTGAATTTTAATTGTTTCAACCTCTTCTTTTTGTTTCTATACCCCAAGTAATGGCAGCTGAAGTTGCTGCTCCCTTGGTACCTTAGGATTCTTTCCCTCCCCTTTCAGTTATACCTGTTCACCAGAGCTTTGAGCTTCACATGTGCACCTGCTTATTTTGTCTGAGCTCTGCCTCCAGTAGGAGGAAGGATCCAGGTATTCACATTGCTGTTTCTCCAGTACCTAGAAGAGTTTGCAGCTGGACTCGATGCCTCTTCTGTCCCAGAATGGATCAGGTGGACCATCTCACCAGTCAGTCCAGGTCCTAGGACATGGGCCCCCCACACCTGTCAAATAATGCTTCAATAAAAGGCCACGACAGAGGTTACTCAGGGCTCTCCCTGCACCTATGGGAAGCCCATCTCTTGCAGGCCTGTACCTTCAATCCATGCCCTGGCTGTTTTTATTTGCATGGTGATAGGGTGCCACAGAGGGCACCAACAGGTATTTCCAGCCCAGCTCTCTTAGAGGACCACCTTCTCTCTGCAGCTGCTGCGGAACAACCGGGAACTATCTGGTAAGCCCAGGTTCCCCAAGAGGCGGGAACACACGTTAGTGAATTTTTAGCGGACCCCTGCCCTGGGGTCTCTGAGGACGTCAGGTGCCTCAACGGCCATACACCCCTTGCTGCATTTCATCCTTACTAGCTATGAGGTACATGTGACCATGAGAGGATGAAAGGGAGAATGGAGTGAGCGTCGTCTTCTTTCCAGATGCCTAGAGAACATTATTCCCCAACTGCCATGAAGCTGGGTGATCATGGGGAAGCGAACCAGAACTCTACTGCCAAAGGTCAGGAGAACAGAACAGTTGAGTTCTGGCCCTCGATCCTGCTGCAGCCTCCTTCACGCTCCCAGACACCCCGCCGGTATCTGGGTCTCCATCCACTTGGCACTTCCCTCCTCGACCCTCAAAAGGCTCTTTGGCCGTGAACCCTGACTTCCACCATCCCAGCTGCCCTCGCCACTGTGCATGTACGTGTGACGCATCTGACACCTGCCTGCCGTCACAGTGACACCAGGGCGGTTGCCTAGGGACCGCTTCCCTGAGGCTTGGGAAGCGGGAGCCTTTTGTGGTCGAGTGTGGGTGTTGGGCTGCCGCCTGCACTTTGAATCCCTTGGAGGAAAGGGGCCAACCACGATGGAGAAACGTTGTGGAAGCTGCTGGGACCCACTGTGGGATCCGTGGCTGCCTTCCACCTGCCTGGTGGTGGTGGATGTGATTCTCCCCAAACGTTGTGGGGATCTGGAGGGCGGGACTGCCCGTGTGACCGTGGGCTGCTCTGTTCCAAAGGGGGCGTCCCCGCAGAGGCCAGACGACCGCAGCCTCAGGAAGCGCCAGTATGAAAACTGTTTCCGTCTGTGCGCGTGCGGGTGCGTATTTCTCTCTCGCGCGCACACACACAGAGGACAGGGTGTAGGATGACCAGATTTTAACATTTGTAAAGTGGGACAACATGGCGGGGGGGGGGGGGCTGGATGGGGGGGGCAGGGCCTAAAAACAGTGCAAAATTTTATAAGCATTTCTCGATAATCACTTCTCAACAATTACTTGTTATTATTACAGTTTAACATTATAAAATTAACAAAAATAATATAAAATTCATATTCTGGCAAAATAGCCACATGGCAGCCAAAAACCGTATATTCCCTTCCTGTTCTCCCGCTCCTTAGTGCATTCTTTCCAAAAATCGGGACTTTTTTAAAACACCGCAGGACAAATTGTTCAAAAGCGAGACATTTGGTCACCCTAACAATGCGTGTCCTCTGACATAAGGGGAGTCCAGTGGGAGGTCTTTGTCTCCAGCACCCTAGCCGGCCTCGAGGGAGTCACCTTTCCCTCTCCTGAGCCCTACTGTGTCTCAGCAGCTGTGTATAATCCGAGTGAAAATATGCTTTCCCTGAGGCGCCTGTTTGGGTTTGTGACCTGGGGACTGACTTAGAAGAACCCCCTCCCTGCAGTGGGAGGGATTGCTTTCCCCAGTGTTGGAGCTGGGTCACAGTTTATGACGGAAACATCAGGAGGAACTCCTGCAGGTGTGCAGGAGTGGATAAGAGAGGTCAAGGAAGAGAAGGCTCTCTGAGTTCCCACTTTCCTCTGATGCTAGGCTTTGCCCTCCCTGTGGCCCAGTGATTGGGCAGCAGAGCTTATGGTGAGGCCCTTGTGCTTCCATCCAAAGGCGGCCTTTCTGGAGGGTCTCCCACTTTGCTCTCCTTGACTGACCACATACACGTAGCAGAGGGGAGTGATTTCTCCAGCCTGTGCAGGTCCTCCATCTTTTGTCTAGAATCTCCTTTGTGGGTCTAGACTTTTCTCCTTCTGGTTCAATCTAATCCACAAAATTCGTCCGTGGGGATCTCTTTCATGAAGGTTTGCTTCTGTCCACTTTGTGCCTAGTTCCGGCGCACACGTGACTTTCACGTGGATCTGGCTTTGTGGGCCTAGTGCCAACAGGGGGAGCCTGGGTGTCAATGCCCAATCAGAGGGCTGCATGATTCCCATTGGAGGAGACGGAGCCCCAGGTGGCTGGCCTTTCCTTTCTAAGCGATGTGCTGCTGTGCTTTCTGTCCTGTATGCTTTCCTTTTCGTTGATGGTGGTAGGCACTTAGTCCTTGTGTTGCTGGGGGCCGGGCTATGGGGCCTGGGTGCTATGGCAGAATTCTTTGGCTGACAGTTTTCACTGTGTGGAAGGGACTCGGGAGTGGGTGAGTGCAGTTGGGGGAGGAGGAGTTGGAGTGTTCTGAGTTGTAGCAGGTGGAGCTGTGGTTTGCACTTGTCAGAGAGCTCTGTTGCCTCTGGCAAGATTCCCTGAACTTGCCTAGGACCGCAGCCCAGGGCATCTGTGGTTCCACAAATACTTGGCTTTTCCTTCACTTTCCTCGGGCCTTCAGTGCCCCTTGGAAACCCACGAGTTTCCACTGTCAGTCTGGAAATAGCCTAAACCTGCTTCTGGAACACCTGACTCTCTCCCGCTGACCTCCAGAGACGCTATTTCCCCATGTGGCCCTCCTGGCGTCACCTTTGCACACTCTTGCCCTCGGCTAGGTCACTGATTCCTCCTAAGCTGAGCACTGGTGGGGTCAAGCTAGAGCTCTTGGGCTTTGAGAACAGGGCCAGTTTGGGTAGGGTCAGGTCCCCAAGAGGTAGTAGACACATGCATGGGTCAGTGGATTTTCAGCTGACCTTGGCCTGCCTTGGGCACTCTGGAGACCTCACGTACCTACCTGAACGGCCACATGGCCCCTTGCCACATTTCATCCTCCACAGCCTGTGAGCACATTCATGTTCACATTCTCCACACCGAGATGGAATCCCAAAAGGACCCCGACTGTTCAGCCACTGCCGTGATGCTGGGCCTTCACTCTGAAGCCACCCATAACTCTACTGCAAAAGATGCTGAGTGGCTCGGCGCCTGTGGCTCAATCGGCTAAGGCGCCAGCCACGTACACCTAAGGTGGTGGGTTCAAATCCCCAGCTCTGGGCCCGCCAAAGAACAATGACGGCTGCAACCAAAAAATGGCCGGGCGTTGTGGCGGGCGCCT
>CAUYQV010016340.1:0-11912 GCA_963574575.1 Galagoides demidoff | reverse complement strand
TGGGATCAAATGGAAGGTCTACTTGTAGCTCTTTGAGAATTCTACACACTTCTTTCCAAAGAGTCTGTATTAGTTTGCAATCTCACCAGCAATATAAAAGTGTTCCCTTCTCTCCATATCCATACCAGCACCTGTAGCTTTGGGACTTTGTGATGTGGACTGTTCTCCTGGGGATTAAATGCTATCTCAAGATGGTTTTGATTTACGTTTCTCTTATTATTAGAGACAATGAGCATTTTTCATGTGTTTGTTGGTCATTCATATGTCTTCTTCAGGGAAGGTCCTGTTCATGTCTCTTGCCCACTGATAAATTGGATTGTTGGCTCTTTTCTTGATGATTCTGGTGCAGCATTCACACTTAGGCCAGATGCCCTCCTCTCTTCGTGCCCTAACTCACCCAGACAGCTTAGCTTGGAGCAGGGCCCAGCCTCTGGCTCCATAACAGCTGCCAATCCCTTTCTTCCTAGCAGTTCTCCCCCTCCCTGTGGCCAGACTCACTGCCACAGTGCGGGCCCCTGAGCCGGAGCTGAGCAAGGGCCACATTGCTCTCCTGAGCTCTGCCTGCCCACCCTTAACGGAGTCCAGCACACCCAGGAGCAGGCCTGGGGTTCACTCTGCTTTCTGTCATCTTAGATGCCAAAAAATTTAACTGATCAAATGATTTGTTTTCATTTTTTAAATGACAAAACATTTCAAACAAACATGAAAGCATCTACCATCCAAATTTAACAAATGTCATTATTTTGCCACATTTGCTTTGGATCTTTTTTCAAGTTGTAAACAAGTTCCAGCTGCAGTGGAAACCTTCCCTTTCTTCCTCCCCAGAACCAACCACTCCCTTGAAGATGGCCCTTATTTCTTTTCCAGGCTTTCACCCTTCACGGCATCTGTGTATGGATCCTCAAGCCACTTGTAGGTAGCACTGTTGGGGTGTTTAATGTGTTTACATAAATAGTATTTTGCTGTTTTTACTCAACATTGTTTTTCCAGGGTTTACCCTATTCTGATGCTTGTAAAACTAGTTCATTCATATTTAAATCACTACTGTCTAGTAAGAATGTATCATAATTATGTTCCAATTCTCAACTGATAGATATTTAGGTGGCTTCCAATTTTTTTATGACATGACTAAAAATATTATTGTATGGGTATTCTTGAGCATTTGGGTGGTATCATTTCTAGCCTATGTATGTTAATCAAATTTCTTTTTTTAAAAAAAATTTACTTATTTGTTTATTATTGTTTCATGTCAATTTAAGGGTATAAAGAATTAGGTCACAATGTTTGCATTTGTTAGGTAGAGTCCCTGCTAAGCAAATTTCTAACTTCCCGGCTGATACTAAATTGCTCTCCACGTGGCACACTTCTCTTAGGACTGCAGGGGAGGGCACAAGGCAATCGCCACACTCAGCAGCACGTGACGAACACTTTGCCACTGCCTTACTTCCCTCTGAGGACTACCGAAGGTAAGCACCTCTTTACCAGCTTTTGACCATGCAGGTTTTCCTCCTCTGTGACTTGTTCACCTACTTTCTCTTTTGGACATACTTGATCTTGTTTATTTGTAAGATCTCTTAATGCACTTTGGGCAGTGAGACTTTGTTGGTATATAAGGAATATTGGCAAGAGCAGTAATGATGTTCTTCTCTATGGCAGACCCAAATTAATTAGTTGGTTCTTTTATATAGCAGCTAAAGATCAGTTAAAACAGGGAATAAAAGTTAACCCAAAGATTTTTCAACAAATCTCTTTGGTTTTCCAACCAAGATAATATTCAGTCATAAGAACTATTAATGACTCTGCATTCTCAGCTTCTGCTGCTTAAGTTCCTTCTTGTATATTAAAAGAAACAGCCTTCTGCCCTACCTCCTCTTAAGAGAAGTGGGCTCCAAGAAGCGTCTTCCTGTGGACATAACCTTGCAACTCTTCCCTAGTCAGGGCTGGTGTTCTGACTCTCTTTTCATGAGCTAGAATGACTGATGGAGATGAAATCCAATTGTAACTTGTTCTTTTCTTATTAGGGATACTGAGAAATGGGCTTTCTCTTCTCTCATAAAAGCATTATTGAAAAGCTGGCATGCATCATTCTTCTGAATAAAGAGTAGGAGTGACAATTATATATCCCTAGTCTTTGCCTGCCTGTGTTTTGTATGAATTATCTGCTGGGATGAAGGCTGAGGGCTTTGTATGTGTTGCCTCTGAATGTGCAAGGGGAAGGAAGAATTGTAAGATGGCAAGTGTCTGAGAGCCTCAGCCTCCAAAGCAGGACTTCCCAAGGGTTTTGGAATGCTAATTTGCAAGTGTCTCCCCCAGCTTATTGGTTACCTCTTGTTTTTGGTGTACTTTCTCAGAAGTGGGTGATCTCATACTTTGTGTCTTTTCACATAGATCCATCCACATGGCTCTTCCCCAGATTTTCTTGTACCTACCGAAATTTCAATCTTATTCCTTCCAGTGCCCCAACCAGTCAGTTCAGCCATCTGCCCCTGCCCAGGAGTCGTCATACCTTTATTTTGGGTTACTCTTCTTTCCACACAATGTGGATGATAATATACTTCACCTAAATCTATTCATGAGAGGGATTTTCCCTCACTGCTGTCTTTTGAGGCACCCTGAGTGGGGCTGTAGTGCAGAAGCATTCCATTTCCAGCTTGTGTCAACATATAAGGCCAAGCCACCCATGAACCAAGCTCTTGTGCTCTGTGGACCCTGCTGAGCTCCATGCCAAGTGCACAGGTGATTTTTCAGGACCCATTCAGTTTAGGCCTTGTTGAGTCTTAAATTCCCCAGCTTCTGGCCAGTCAGATGTCAGTTCCCATGAGGGCCGTTGGCATGTCAGGAGCTGGTTTTCATGGTCTGTGATCCTCTGCTGGATTCTTGGGTCTTGCATCAGAATCCTCAATATCTTCTGTCAGTATTTGTCAGAGGCTCCTGCCAGAGACACTGTCAAGTGTGAAGGGTTCTTTTAGGGTGTGTAGCTCAAGTGGCGAGACTGCTTGTGCTCAAGAGTGGACCAGATGCAGAGCCTTTTCTTGCTCTCAAAGTATTTCCCTTCCCCTAACATAGCACCTTTGGACTCCGCTAGGACAAACAGCAGGAAAATAACACAGCCCTGGATAAGATGACAGTTGAACTTGCATCTGTCTTGTGTGAATGCAGACTGCTTCTGGCCCTTCTTCATCCCACACCAGTGACCTTGCACAATGTACCTGAGGCTCTGTGAAACTGCCCTAGCCAAGAGACCACATGTGGTTGGCACAGAAGCAGCGATTGAAGCATTTACTGTTTAAGTTGTCATGTTGACTATCAATGTGCCTCACCCACTCAAATTTTGCGGGGGCCAAACTGGTGAATTAAATGGAGATTATAATGAGGACCACTGCCCCTGAATCCTCCAAGTCTTTGAGGGTGACAAGAGTCTACCCTCCTCTCTGGACCTGATATTGTTTCAATTCATTGTCTTGGTCAGGGGGCAGTTTCTGGGGCATCTACTTGGCTCCCTCGAATAGCTCTTTTTCTACAGGTCCAAAAACAAATGTGAGTTTTAGGACAACTCCAAAGTATGTCATTTGAAGTATACATTTGGGAACTAAGGAAATGGTCCCAAGATGGTCCATGTGTGTGTTGGACCTGCTGTGAGATACCACTGGCCCTGAATTCCATTCACTACCAACTCACCATTGCCCCTGCTCTAACGGGAGGGTCATATTATATATACTGAGTGTTCCCCTTTCCCTAATATGTACAGTAGAACCTCCATAAATGACCACCTCCCTACACTGACCGCTTCCTTAGGTTGATCTAATGTTCACAGACCAGACATGCACCACATGTGCAGTAGGCCTAGTTCCTTATGTTGGCCACCTCCATATTTTGACCAGTTTGTTATAGTCCTTGGGTGAGTGACCATGGGTCTTTTCTGGGAAAGAGTGGGAAAATCAATACAGATGATTCTCACCATGGTTGTGCAGAGCTTGTCCTCTTGGAGGCCTAGCCTTTCCTTTAATCAGGGGGTCCTGGGACAGACAAATGACTCTACTTTGGGCACTGAGCAGGGGATCTGTTTCTTCACAGGGCTGGCTGACCTTGGCTGTCTGCTCATTTATTCCTGATGCCTTTGGAATATGCCCTAGCTGGCTGACCATCTCTGCTGCCCAGAGGAACGCCATGATCTTTAAGCTTCCTTTGTAGATCCCTGTAGATCAGGCTCCCCTGACTGCCAGTCCATCCTCATTGCCTGCCATGGAATTACGCCCATCTTGCTCTTGATGGTTAGGTGTGGCCCTTTGGCCTCTGCTGGGAACCCATTGTTTCCACTTCTGTCGAGAAGTGGAGGGAAGAAGTGGCATCTCCTCCTGTCCATTCTGGGCCTTGCAGCTTCTCAGTGACGTTGGTGTCTCCCCAACAGCACATTCTTTTTCACTATGGCAGATGGACTGACCCCACAGTGGTCAGCTGGAGGGCTGACCCATTTTAGCATATCTACTTCTCTGAGCCATTGTTCCCTGTCTCTACAGTTCACCACTGCAGTAGTGTCTCTAGTCACTGTAAATCTTTTTCTAAGATTTTAAGAGGAATCTAAGAAGAGTATTAGAACAGTCGCCTAGGGTATTGGGGAAAGTGTTAAATCGTGTGTGATGGCAGAGTGTCCCTGTATTACTAAATGCTCCCTCATATGACTTGGGTCTCACTAACCTTGCCCAGCACCCTGTGCAAGCCCTCTCTTTGCATCTCCCTATCCCCACCTGTTCTTACTGTTCTCTTAGTCAGGTCCTACAGCAACTTTGTCATGTCCCCTCCTTCATCCCTACAGAGGTCTCCTCCCCTATTTGGTTTTGCTGAAATTTGACCCTAACTGTGGATCTGATAGCCAAGAGAGGAAGTGGGAGCCAATGCTGAAGGTCCTTCCCTGTGAAGCTCTTGCTTCATTTGATGCCTCTGCCTAGATAGCAAGAAAGCAGGTGTGGGGGTGGGGCAGGAGGTGGTGGAGGTGTCTACCTTCCTACAGTTGCAGAAACTTCAGGAGAATTTAGAGGTCCAAGTTTCTCAACTGAATCTACCTTGGTGTCTTGTGCCAACTCTTGGGATCCTCCAGTCTGCTGAGAAAGTGGCCTTCTGAGAGGTTCTATCACTCAGAGGGAAGTTGTGTGCTCCTCTTCTGATTGCCTCTGTCATCTACCTACAAGAGATAAGAGCATTTTTAAAGGCTGTTAAGGAGCCCCCTAACTCTCACACTTTGCATTAAGTTTCTGCTTAATTAAGTATGAGGCTACCACTTTCTCTGGTCATGGAATCAATGGCACTTAACAATAGCCACCTGGTTCTGTAGCCCTTATAATTACCACTTCCCTCACATCTCTCAAACACCTGGGGCATTGCACCAGTGAGTGTGACCTGGTCCACCTATATCCATTCTGTCCTCCTTAATCACAGGTGAAAATCCAAGCCAATTGCTTTCTCCATCACTCTTAAAATCCATCTAAATAGTTAATCATACTTATTGTATAAACTTTTTCAGATTCAAAAGCTCAGGTTCCTGGGTCCGTATGCCCTACAAGTGTAACATTATACTATGAACTGTCCTTTGAGCTGGGTCATCTTTATGTCTTCCTTTGCAGAGACTCTAGGATTCTTGTCTGTTCAGAACCAGTTCTTGTTAATTCTTATATTATGCTGGTATTGCAAATTCAGATACTGCGGATAAAGGCTCAGGCATAGGTTTCTGACTATTCACAGCTGGTTCCCTTCACCTGGAGCCCAGGAGATGCTTTCTCAGGTTTGTGGGTAGAGCTGGCCAGGGTCCTACTTCACAGATAGCAAGAAATGGTACTCTTTTCCCACATTTCACCTCTCAGTAATCTGAGGCCTGATTTCTTGTTTCTTTGTTCTTGTAGAGACATTAAAATGTTGGCCTACATCCTTGAAGGCTTATGCCTAGGTGTGTTGGCTGGGTGGTCCTCTGCACTTTAATTCTTGCTACTTTAAATCTCAATGCCCACTTCTTTTCCAGCTCCTGGAAATTTCCCATCTGTAGTCTCATATGTATTAAATAAAAATTTGTTGAATGATTTCATCCAATATACTTAGGTATCTTTAGCAGGAAGGTGGCCTGCTTGTCAGTTACATCTACTGTGTTTACTGGAGATTACACATGCCACCTTATTAACAAAAAGCACGTTTAGGCCACTACATTTACAGAGGATTTTATGGATAAATTCAACAGATAACTTCAGACATAGGCACAGATGCAGGGCAGTTTGTCTCTAAGCCTCCAATGGGATTTTCATTACTCTACACTTAGTATATGAACATTGTATTTCTCTTTGTGGTGGAGGAAGGCACTGTTTGTAATGGAAACAGTTGGTGTTTATGTATTCCTTACTCTGAAAGGTCACAGGATCATTGACGTGACAACATCATCTCGCTAGAAGAGACCTTGAGAGCAACAGCAATATTATGTTAGGCCGTTGCCTGGTGATTAGAGGAAAACTTCACAATGATAAAATACAGAAAATGAACACATAAATAGAAGGAGTTGAAAATTTCCAGATTATCTTGATAAATTGAGCTGGGGGGGGGCGTAAATAGGTGCCTTTCACTTAGATTACAGAGATGTGAGTACTCACTTAAATCTGCCTCCAGGGATGAGGGCGTGTTGGAGCTGACCCTCCCACAGCAGGTCACAGGGGATATGAGTGCCTGACACAGGACAGAGGCTAGATAGATAAAGAGATGTAGGTGTTGGTATGTGTATTTTTTCTTCTCATCAGGGACATTTCCGGCATGTAAGGCAGGTGAAGACCACTCTCACTCATCTGCTGGCAGACACGCCTGCAGTCAGTCGCATTCCTTTCCAACCAGCTTCCCATGCACATTGTAATTAGAGGGCCCTGGAGGTAAAGGCTGGACCCCGATATGCCTAGAAGGGGTCCAAAGAGACAGCGGGAATCAGTAAGGCTTGAAAATAGGAAGAGAAACGCGATCACGCAAAGATGCTGAGAGCAGAGCCGTGGCCACAGTGCCCCCTGTGAGGCGGGAGCCCAGGCAGGCATCCACAGGGGTATATTTGATCTTCCCTTTTAAACATCAGATGTAGTTTCAGGGCTGGGAAGCTGAAAATAGGCACCACTTCATATAACCCACTCCCTCGAGTTCCCTACATTAATTCTCAAGCAGCTGGTATTTCCCTACCCTCAGGTAAGAGGCACATTAAGAACAGTAGTTAATATGTCCCAGCAATAAAATAAAAAAATTAATGTCATAGGATTACATGAATAATAGAATAATATCTGTTCTACATATGTCAAAAGTATTTGTTGTTTTTTGCTTTCAAAAAGTGTTTAATATAACATTCCAGATGCCTGTATCAGGGGGCATTTTGATTGTAAGTAAAATACAAAGAACATTTATTTGAAACTGTATATCTTTATCTGGTTTTATATACAGCATGTTTATCACCATTGCATGTGTTTAATATTTTGGCAGGAAATCTGTATCTAAAGCAAAGTAGTAAAAACCGTGCCCCACACCTGCTGTGTTTCTTTTCCTATGCTCCTTTAATTTTCTCCTCATCAAACTGTGTTGACTTCAATGATTTGGTCTATTTCCTCTCATTGTTTTTCCTTTTTAAGTTCTCGTTTATATTTCTATTTACTGTATTACTGGATTCCTACTTTCCCATGTCTTTGTTCTTTCTGCTTCTATTTGAGCAATTTCCCTACTTTGTTTCCTTTCAATGAAATTGCATTCTTGCTCAGGACTGATTAATGGTTCCCTCTTCCAAATGGTGATCCCAGGCAACACTGCAGCTAGCATGAAGCTCTTTCAGTGCAACTTTCCACGGAGGGCACTGGCTTCGGTATGTGAACTTGGCTACCGGAAGTCTTGGAGACTGAGTGACCTGGCACTAGGACATACAGGGCATGTTTTTGTCCCTACAGGATCACAGAAAAGCTCTGGCTCATCAGATTATTATCCCCAGCTCTTGTTAAAGAAAGCTTTTCAAGTGTAGGTCTTCCTACACTTCCTCTCCACAACCCATTAACCTTTCTACCTATAACTTTATCTTCTTAAAACCCATATATTCTGGATTCCAGGAATTGCTCTTAGAAATGCTTCAGGGTGGGCCAGTGGCTCACTCCTGTAATCCTAGCACTTTGAGAGGCTGAGGTGGGTGGACTGACTGAGCTCAGGAGTTCAAGACCAGCCTGAGCAAGAGGGAGACCCACCTCTAAAATTAGCCAGGTGTTGTGGCTAATTTTTTATTCATTTACCTGTTGATGGACATTTGGGGTGTTTCCAGTTTGGGGGCTATTACAAACATAGTCTCAACTACTTGGAAGGCTGAGGCAAGAGGATCACTTGTGCCCAAATATTTGAGGTTGCTGTGAGCTATGACACCACATCGGTCTACCAAGGGCCACAGAGTGAGACTCCATCTCAAAAAAAAAAAAGAAAAAAGAAATAAAGAAAAAAGAAATGCTTCAAGGTAAGCAGAATGTCTTGGTATCTGTACCAAATAGCTCAATTGGACAGAAGTTGGCTCCTGAGTGAGAGTGAGTGGGGGAGAGGAAAGTTAAGGACAACTTTAAGGTTCTGAACAGGGGGCGCTGCCATGCAGAGAGGGAGTAGAAAAGGAAGACCAAGTTTTAAGGGGAGGGTCAATAATGTAGGTTCTTTACATTATGAGGTATTCTTGCCAGATAAGGAACTGTATATATTTAAAATGTAAAACTGGACAGGTTTTTAACATGTCTCTATATCCATGAAATCATTACCATGATCAAAAATAATGAACATTTTCATCACATTCAAAAATTTTCTGGTGTTCCTTTGCAATCCACCCCTCCATCCCAGGGAACCGCTGATCTGCTTCCTGTCATTACTTATTAGTTCAGATTGTCTGGAATTTGACACAGATGTGGTAGCAAACGCCTTCCTCCCGTGTGTGTGGCTCCTTTCACTCAGCGTGATTATTTGAATTCATCTCACGTGTGTGTAGTTCGCTTCCTTTTATTGCTGAGCAATATTCCATTGTATAGATATACCACAAGTTTTTATTCATTTACCTGTTGATGGGCATTTGGGGTGTCTCCAGCTTGGGGCAATTACACACATAGCTGCTCAGAACATTTGTGTGGGCAGATGTTTTCCTTCTCTGGGGCACGATTTCATTTATAGCCTCAGCAAATAACTCTGAGTGTGATAGCTGAATTGTGTTGTAGGTACAGGTTTTACTTTTTTTATTTCAAATTTTTCTTTCTTTTTTTTATTTCAAATTAATATGAGAGTGCAAATTTTTAGTTTACAGTGTTCTCACTTCCAGGGCAGAGTTCCAGTTGTAAAGGAGCCCCTCACCCGGGGACATGTTCCACAGCCTCACAATGTGCACAGAGGTGAGATCCTGCCTCACACCCTCCCTCTTTCCAATCATCCTCCTCCCTCCCCCTGCTCCTGTGCTAGACTATATATGTATTTTATTGGTCATATGAGCATGTAATTGTTTATATATTGGTTTCATATTAGTATTGAGTACATTGGATCTTTATTTTTCCATTCTTGTGATACTTTACTAAGAAGAATGTGTTTCAGCTCCATCTGGGTAAATGTAAAAGATGTAAAATCTCCATCTTTTTTTTGTCTCCATTTTTTTAAACAGCTGAATAAAATATTCCATGGTATACATATGCCACAGTTTGTTGACTCATTGATGGGTTGAAGGGCACTTAGGTTGCTTCCATGATTTGACAATTATGAATTGAGCCACAATAAACTTTCTGGTGCAGATGTCTTTGTGGTAAAATGATTTTTGTTCTTCTGGGTAGATACCTAGCAATGGGATTGCAGGATCAGATGGAAGGTCTACTTTTAGATCTTCGAGGATTCTCCATACTTCTCTCCAAAAAGATTGTATTAGTTTGCAATCTCACCAGCAGTGTAGAAATGTTCCCTTCTCTCCACAACCACACAAGCATCTGGTGTTTTGGGACTTTATGATGTGGGAAAATCTTGCTGTAGTTAGATGATATCTCAGAGTGGTTTTGATTTGCATTTCTCTGAGGATTAAAGATGATGAGCATTTTTTCATGTGTTTGTTGGCCTTTCGTCTGTCATCCTCGGAGAAGCTTCTGTTCAGGTCTCTTGCCCACTTATAGAGGGGGTTATTTGCTCCTTTCTTATTGTTTAATTTAAGTTAGGTTTTACTTTTAAAGAAACTGCGAAAGCATTTTCCAAAGTAACTGCATCATTTTACATTCCCACCAGCAGTATATGGAAGAGCTTCAGTTGTTCCATGTCCTTGCCAACATGTGGAATAGTCAAAAATTTCAGTTTTAGCCATTTCATTGTGTGTAGTGAGACCTTATCATGGGTTTTATTTGCATTTCCAGAATGACTAATAATGCTGAGCAGCTTTTCATGTGCTTATTTGCCATCTGCATATCTTCTTGGTGAAGTACCTGTTTAAGTCTTTTGCCCATTTAAAAAACTGAACTCTTTGTCTTATTATTGAGTTGTGAGAGCTGAATAATGAGCTCTTTGGTGGATATATATTCTTTGTTGAATATATGTTATGAAAATATTTGGTACCAATATGTGGCTTGTCTTTTCATTTCTAATAATTTAGTTTTGAACACAGTAAGTCCAAAGTGTCTGTGAGATTTTGGAGGCCATTTGGAGCCCTAGAGTCTAGGGAAGCTAGATAATATCACAGATAATATCTGTGTCTGAGTTCATTTGTTCACTCGTTTTTATAAGTACTAATAAAAGAAAGCTGGTATAGGTTTATTAATAACAAAGTATAACCTTCAAAGCAAAAAAAATTACCAGAGATAAAGAAAGACATTACATAATGATAAAAGGATCAATTCACCAAGAACACATACTGATCATAAATTCATACTCTCCTAACAACAAATCTTCATAAAGTCAAAACTGAAAGACCTGAAAGGAGAAATATATACATCCAAAATTATAGTTGGAAACTTCTATACTCCTTTCTCATTAATTAATAGAACTAGTGGACAGAATATTAGCAAGGATATAAAACTGAATAACATTGACCAACTCTAATTTCATTTAGAGAATATTCTTTTTTTCTTTTTTTAAAATTTATTGTTAGGGATTCATTGAAGGTACAAGAAACCAGGTGTCACTGATTGCATTTGTTAGGTAAAGTCCCTCTTACAATCTTGTCTTGTCCACAAAAGGTATGGCACACACCGAGACCCTACCCCCTGCCTCCTTCCTTCTCTCTGCTATTCCCTACCCCACTCCTCCCTCCTTCTTCCTTTCTCTGCTCTCCCCTTCCCCTACCCCCACCATGTCATTAATTGTCCTCATATCAAAATTAAGTACATATATTAATTATTAATATTAATTAATATCATAAATTATATTAACACTATTAATTAATTAATTAATTAATTAAGTACATTTATTCATGATTCTCCATTCTTGTGATGCTTTACGAAGAATAATGTGTTCCATTTCCATCCATGTTAATACAAAGGATGTAAAGTCTCCATTTTTGATGGCTGAATAGTATTCCATGGTATATATATACCACAGCTTGTTAATCCATTCCTGGGTTGGTGGGCATTTAGGCTGTTTCTACATTTTGGCAATTGTAAATTGAGCTGCAATAATCAGTCTAGTGCAAGTGTCCTTATGATAAAGGATTTTTTTCCGTCTGGATAGATGCCCAGTAATGGGATTGCAGGATCAAATGGGAGGTCTAGCTTGAGTTCTTTGAGGATTCTCCATACTTCCTTCCAAAAAGGTTGTATTAGTTTGCAGTCCCACCAGCAGCATAAAAGTGTTCTGTTCTCTCCACATCTACGCCAGCATCTGTAGTTTTGAGATTTTGTGATGTCGGCCATTCTCACTGGGCTTAGATGGTATCTCAGGGTGGT
>CAUYQV010016338.1:0-19339 GCA_963574575.1 Galagoides demidoff | reverse complement strand
AATGGCCGGGCATTGTGGCGGGTGCCTGTGGTCCCAGCTACTTGGGAGGCAGAGGCAGGAGACTCGCTTGAGCCCAGGAGTTGGAGGTTGCTATGAACTGTGATGCCATGGCACTCTACCCAGGGGGATAGCTTGAGGCTCCTGTCTAAAAAAAAAAAAAAAAAAAGAAAGTTTGTTTTGAAAAGTACTCTTAGTTACTAGCTAACACAGTTAGTATATTTTTTTAAATTTATTGAGACTATCATTCTGGTTAAATATAATAAAAAGTATAGAAATATGCCCACTGAAAATGTAAACAGATATTAAAAATGTGAGTAGAGGGTCGAGATTTCCGTATGAGTTGGTCCTACTCTGCTACTCATACTGACCAAATCTGCTGTTTTAGAATTTATATATTCTTGTGTAGGGTTGAGGTAACCCAATGATAATATGTTAAAATGTTCCAGTGCAATTAGGAATCTAATGGTTTGTCTTTTAAAAAATTATTAATTTGACACCCTGTTATATAATCATGTGAATTAATCTCATTTCATAGACTATCCAAGAGCAATGATTATCACATTCTATCCTGGCAAACAGTCAGTATTTTCACAGTGGTTCAGCCTTTGTCCCTTCTGTCAGATATCACTTGTGGATCATATCACTTTTTTCCATAATGCCAAGCACAGCCTCACAATCCTTTTCAAGACAGCCCTTCAGACAACTGTAATCACTCAACTGGAGTTGCTCAGGGGATGGAATCCGTTTTCCACACTCAGCTCATTTCATAGCCTGTGGTGTGGCCAACATGTCATCTTCCCCATTGTGGACGGCCAGTGCTTCTTTGATAAATTGCACTGAAGTGAAACAGACAACATAAACTCAATAAAAAACCAAAGTACATGTTGAGTGTTCATATACACATGTATTTTTCAAACTAAGTTATAAGAAGCTTAGGCAGTTTGAATATAAATTCATCACTTACAACCACACTCTTAAGTTTAGTTGCAAATATGCCGTATACTACCTGAACCAATGAAAAGAGATCAAAGTCGGCCTTATAAAGTCTGTTACCCAGGGCAGAGTCAAAGGTCTAGAAGAATGAGGAAAGATATTAGTTACACTGCCTGTGCAGTACTGAATTTAATGTTCCATTCAGAACTTAGAAGAGACCAGACTTAACACAAATTGAAATTTAAGCTTAAAGAAGCATGGAACAGCAACGCCTTCATTTCCTTCCTTCAAGAAAAGAAAGTTCAGTTCTCTTTCTCCACGGTTGCCAGAGCTGATTTCTGTAGAATATCCACCCCCTCACCCTTGAGCCTGTGAGTTGCACGTGTGTGTGTATGTGTGTGTGCGCATAAGATACAATTTTCCTCCAGAAAATAAAATACTGTCAGCACCAAAAAATAACAAGATAAACCCATTCTAGAACTATCTGGACGTGAAGTCTTTTCACAGGTTTATTCTGTATCATTCGTATTCTGCAGACAACTCTTGCAGCTTGCTGTCTTTATTTTCTTTTGACTTTTATCATTTATTATTATTTTGTTTTGCTTTATTTATTTTTACTTTTCACTAACAGCTTCCATTTCCTTAGCAATTTTCTTTGTGTCAGGCAATGTGTTGAATTCCCTGCATAGATTTTTTTTTCATTCATGTATTTACTAATTCATACATTTAATCAAAAGATGTTTCATGGGTGATAAGTCTTCCAGAATTTTGTGATACAATAAAGATTAGGATACAGTAAGTGATCTGCTCTCATAGAGTTTATATTCTAGGGGAGTAAGAAACACATGTAGCAAAATAATACCCGATGGAGATAAAGGCAAGGCAAAAGCTGAACAGGGTAGTTCAAGTGTAGATGGGTGAGATGAGTGAGGATGGCAGGGTGGCCAGCAATAGCCTCTCTGAGCAGAAGATATTTGATCTGGGCTCTGAAAGGCAGGGGAAAGACAGCACGTAATGAATAGGAAGAAAAAAAGAACAGGAGCAGGAACAGAGTTAGAGGTTGTAAGCAGCAGAAATCAGACCAGTGTGATAAAGAGGGACAAAAAGGAGAAGCAGGGCAGGAATGTACAATGAGATGAAGCAAATGGAGAATATATTTTGCATCTGATAATAAACAGGGACAAAATAAGCTGGGGCCAGGAAGGCCCTGGTTAGATGATTTAATTTCCATCTTTGTGCAATGGGGAGCTGTTTGAAGAGAAGTTACATGATATGACTTTCATATACAAAGGATCTCTCAGGGGAACAGGGGAAGAAAAAGAGAGATCAGTTGGGGGTAATAGCGCCAGCCTACCAGGGGTGTCCAACCTGCAGCTCGGTAGACAACACGTTAATTTTGTGAGGACATTTTGTTTTTCTAACTGTGGTGTTAGATATCATGAAAAGTACGCACAGAATTTTTTAGTGCAAATCAGCTTCTCTTTAGCACTTGTGTATTTACTGCGTGTCCCAAGACAGGTCTTATTCCTCCAACATGCAGCAGAAAAGAAAAATGATTGGGCACCCTGGGCCTAAGCAATGCTTTGGATTAGGGTCATAGTAATGAAGGTGATAAAAAGTGATTAAACTTTTGAGTTATTTTAGAGGTAGAACTAATAGTATTTGAGTGTATTAGGCATAAAGAGAAATCAAAGAGCCAATAGGATTTGCCTAAGAGCTGTAGAAAGAAATCAAAGATTTTAGCTCAAGCATTTGTAGGAATGGAAGTTGCCTTTTGCTGACGATAAAGACAGAAAATGAGAAGCAGGCTTCAGGGAAAATCAAGAGTGTGTTTTTAGGCTTATACACTTTGATACATCAAGGAGGCTCAGGTGTATATGAGTCTGGAGTTGAAGAGAAAGGTCAGGGATGGCCTTATAAATTTAAGGATCAGCTTATTAATGTCATGGGTGCTGGATGAGATCACTTTGCAAATGGATGAATCAAAGAGAAGAGGTCAGAGAAGCAAGCCCTGGAGCACTCCAGTGTTCAGATGATGGGAAAATAAGAATATCCAGTATCAAAAAACAGAGAAGCAACCAAATGAGAAGGGAATTACTGAGAGAAGGTGGGACTCCAGACACAAGGGAAGGAGAGGTCGATCCCTGTCAAACGCTGTGAAGTTGTACAGCAGCAATGGGATAAATTTCACAATTTGCAGGTCGTGGTGACCTTTAAAAAAACGGTTTCTTTAGAATAATCACTGGAATGATCGTAAAACAGGGCAAGTACTGTTGAAACTGGGGTTACTTAGCATTATTTGCTTTAGAATAATCACTACTTACCCATAAAACAGGGTAAGTAGAGTTGAAAATTGTGGTTACTTAGCATTATTTTGAGGACTTTTGCCATGAAGGAGAGTACTGCCATGTTGTAACTAGAGAGAGACAGGGAGTGAAGGAACCCTCTTTGTTCTTAACCTGAGACTGATGACAGCACGTTTAAGTGTCCTGTGAATGATTTTGCTCAAATGGGGTTGAAAATCTTCTGTTGTAACCGGCCAGATAGTAAATATTTTTAGTTCTACTTGGGCTATCAGCTCTGTTACCACTACTTAACTCCACTACTAGGATGTGAGAGCAGCCAGACTACATATAAACAGATGGACAAGGCTATGTTCCAATGAAACTTACCACACAGACACTAACCCTGAATTTCATATTATTTTACATATCATGAAACATCATTCTTTCTTTAAGTTTTTTTCAGCCATTGAAAAATGGAAGAATCATTCAATTTAGGCATCTAACCCAATTTGGCCTGTGGACCATAGTTTGCTGACCCCTACGATAGAAGACAAAATTTGACACTGCAGGAAAAGGGAAGGTAGGAGACAAATCCTTTCAATGGAATGAGGGTAGGGAATGTGGAGAACAATTGGAGGACTGGCCTTACATAAATGCTTCTGTTATAGTAAAGGAGAAGAAGGCTTCTCCTGTAGCACAGGGATACAAATGCAGGTTAGTTGGAAGACTGGGTGCTGAAAATGCATGGAAGTATTTTTCTGTTGTTTTATTTTCTTAGGGAAACATTTTAAGCAGTGCCTTTAGCTGAGAAAAAAAATAGGTAGTAGATATTGAAATTTGGTGGAGTGAAATATTGATAATAGGGATCACATAATAGGAGAAAGTGAATTGACTAGAGAAGTATTGTAAGATTTGGGGGCAAGCATTAAGAGCCCAGTCAAGATTTCTGTCAAACTGGCTTGGCGCCTGTGGCTCAATCGGCTAAGGCACCAGCCACGTACACCTAAGGTGGCGGGTTCGAATCCCCAGCCCGGGCCCGCCAAACAACAATGATGGCTGCAACCAAAAAATGGCCAGGTGTTGTGGCGGGCACCTGTGGTCCCAGCTACTTGGGAGGCAGAGGCAGGAGACTCGCTTGAGCCCAGGAGTTGGAGGTTGCTATGAGCTATGATGCCATGGCACTCTACCCAGGGGGATAGCCTGTGGCTCCGTCTCAAAAAAAAAAAAAAAAAAAAAGAGTGGAGGTGGCTCTGCTCACTGGAACGACACAGTGTCCTTTTGAGTCCGCCCCTCACTTTTCCTGTATGCCCAGCTCTTTCTCACCTTGGAGTGTCCCTGGCCTTGGGGAGGGGGTGGGAAGACGTAACTGCCCTGCAGTTGTAATTCCTTAGAGAACACAAGGCCTTAGAAACCGCACACACATGTTTTACACACTTAGGCAACTGAAAGGATATTAGGCTGCAATTGCTAGATTTGAAGATTGGTTAGTGGTGATAAGGAGAGCAGCTCTGATGAGAAGATATTTAGGCTGTAAATACTGTGTTTCCCCGAAAATCAGACACTGTCTTATATTTATTTTTTCTCAAGAAGACACACTAGGGCTTATTTTCAGGGAATGTCTTACTTTTATTAAGTGTAATACAATAATCTACATTTATTCAGATACAGTTAAGTCATCTTCTGGAACCTGACAGGGGAGCTGACCTTGTTGATGGGGCTGGTGCTAGTGATGCGTGAACTCCTTTCCCCTAGCCGTTTGCACATGCACAATAGGATGCCTACAACCACGGTTACCACACGTGCACCCCGCAAGTGCAACGGCTCAGAGAAAGGAGCTGTGGCAGATAAAGGTATTCCAGTCTTCCTCACCGCTCTGTGCTGAAATGCAGTGTTTCTAAGGCCTTTTACAGATACACTGCATAGCCACGCCCACCACTAGGTCTTATTATCGGGGTAGGGCTTATATTTAACAAATGCATAGAAATCCTGCTAGGGCTTATTTGGGGGGTAGGTCTTATTTTCAGGGAAACACAGTATTTGTGACAGTGACTTGTCCGTGGTGTGTATGCTCTGCGGTCAACTACCTCCTCTTCACCTGAGAAAACAGCACGCCCATCTCAGGGAAGAGGTTGACCTGGAAGTTGCTTTACATGTCACATTTTATCCCCCATATGGTGTCTGTCATTAATTTCAGCCAGAACACCTTACTTTTCAATGTGGCAGCGTGATGTGAAGAAGCAGAAACACCTGGACACAGAAAGGAGGTGTGCCCTTGGTTTCTTCATCTTCAAAGCAGAAATAGTTGGGGGATTAACTGCAGTGCCACCGTTGATCACAGACTTCCTGTACCATGAGTCAGGGATAGCTCCTAAGTGACTTACCTAAACTCTCATTAAATCTTCCACCATCAAGTGACAACAGCTTTCTGCCCACAAAGCCATCAGCAATGAGTCAGACAGAGTAAACTATTGACTTACATACAGAACACAGTTAAAACAGAAAAGGACAAATCCCTTGATATAAATTTGTTTAAATGCTCAGACCTTCGTAGAAAAAGAAGCAAAACTAGAAATAAGTAATAAATAGAAAAGAAAATACAGGAAGTAAAAATACTTCAATAGCTCCTCTCACTCTTAATCAAAGAAATGAAAATAAATCCAAGACCATCCTGAGCAAGAGCAATCCCCTGTCTCTGCTGAAAATAGAAAAATTAGCCAGGCCTTGTGGCTGGTGCCTGTAGTCCCGGCTACTCGGGAGGGTGAGACAACAGGGTTGCTCCAGCTCAAGAGTTTGAAGTTGCTGTGAGCCATGATGACACCACAGCACTCTATCCAGGGCAACAGAATAAGACTCTGTCTCAAAAATAAATAAATAAATAAATACTGCCTTTTGCCTATGAAGTTAAAAGCCACATTTTTTTAAGTGAGTTTGCTCAGTGTTAGGCAGGCTGCAGGGGAAGCTGGGCCCTTTCGCGTAGCCGGTGGGCATGTGAATTGGAACAGCTTTTCTCCAGAGCGGCGTGACAGGATGTGTCAAGAGCCTCCACACACGTTCACACTGAGCTGATCTGGTAACTGCACTGCCAGGAACGTATCCTGAGGACATCATCAGACATGTGGACTGATGTAAAGATGCTGACTTCTGTGTGAGTTTTAGTTTGACTAAAAATAGAGCGTAACTCCAGAGGATGGAATGATACACAACCATTCAGCATCGTGTCTTTAAAGAGTATGAAGCACTGTAAGGGCAACGCTCACAATGTCGTCCACAGTGTGCGCTCGATTTTATGAAGGGGGAAAACGCACACATACGAGGTCTTAAAATTAAGTTCTCAACCCATCCTAGAAAAGTGCTACAGACCTCATTCCTGAGTATCGCTGTCCACCACTCAGCAGGACACCCGCACGTGTCGACAGGAACACAGCTGTGAGACACTGCTGTGCCAAGTTTGTGACACCCTACTGCGTCGTCTGCAGTGCTGCCAGCATGCAGGGTATGGTGACAAGTTTGTGAACTTAATTGTCAGACCTCTGTACAAGAACAGCTCTGATGGGGCGGCACCTGTGGCTCAGGGGAGTAGGGCACCGGCCCCATGTATGGAGGGTGGTGGGTTCGAACCCAGTCCCGGCCAAACTGCAACAAAAAATAGCTGGGCATTGTAGTGGGCGCCTGTAGTCCCAGCTACTTGGGAGGTGGGGGCAGGACAATCGCCTAAGCCCAGGAGTTGGAGGTTGCTGTGAGCTGTGATGCCACAGCACTCTACCAAGGGCAATAAAGTGAGACTCTGCCTTTAAAAAAAAAAAAAAAAAAGGACAGCTCTGATGATCATTTTCATCGTAAGATTAAAAAAGCTAGGAGGAAATAACACCAAAATCTTAGCCGTTATCTCTAAGGCATGGGATTATGAGGGGCATTTATATTCTTTTTTCTTTTTTTTCATGGCGGGGGGAAGTTTGGCAAGTTTGTAGATACTTTTCACGATGTACTTTTCAGTGATATCCAGAGAAAGAGAAGGAGAAAAGGGGAAGAGAGCGTATCATAAAGCCGTCCTCTTAAAACCACTGGAGGCGTTCCAGTGTAAAGAACAGTAGTGAATATAAATAGAAATATTTAAAGGGCCTGCCCCAGAAACTGTAGCCCTAGTGTACAAGTACGTCAGGAAAGATTGATGAGGAATCAAGGGTGTATTCACACATTCACACCTGGGACAGGTGTTTTCTTTAAATAAAGCCTCCTCGGCCCCCAAGCTAGTAGTGGGTGAGCACTTTGAACATTAATCACCAACAGTCCTGTCATCTACTGATTTTATATTTAGATGTTCAGCTCCACTCAGCAGTTTTCTGACTGTTGAGGACATTGAGTAAGACTCCCCTTTGCCAGTTCTGTGGATTGAGATGTAGTTTCACTCACTGCCTGGCAGATACTGGGATTTTGAAATGAATAGATGTCAAAGCAGTGTGTTTCTGTTTTGGCTGGACCCTCACAAGTACCAGCCTCGCACATTTGGAAGGATGGGTTGCTCTGATGACCGTTCCCCAGCAGTGCAGTCACGAGTGGTCAGTGAAGCTCTTGCTTCCCTTCACAACCTTATGTTTCTTTCTCAGGGTTCAGGGCTCAGGGCTGTGCCAGCCAAGTACACAGGATGAAATCAGCAGCACATCTGTACAATAATCTGGGCCAAAGCTGTCTTTCACTGTGTGGCTGTATCCCACACACATGTACACACCCGCATACGCCAGCTCTAGGATGACACAGCTGGGTTGGTACATCCCCAAACAGAGGGGCAGTCTGTAGAGAAGGTAGACCCAGTTCTCCTTCAGTGTGAAAGTTGAAGGAGAGCTTATGGTGTCCAAGGATTAAAAAACGTGGGAGCAAAAAAGTAGAGCTGAGCATTGTTCACACTAGACATTCTCAAGCCCATGGAAACTGAGGTCCACTGCTACAGCCTGGGGTGCACAGTTTGGAAACCCTAAGGGCGTTTGAACACTGCCTGCTGCAGCTGGAACCCGGGAGCCCCAGCTGCCTCAGTCGTACCATGCGGTTTTGTGTTTTATTCCGTGCTGCCCAGCGGGGTATCCGCTAGCCACCTGTGGCTATTGAGCTCTTCAAATGAGGCTAGTGTGACTGAGGCACTGAAATTTTAACATGGAATCGTTAATTATTAATTGAAATGTGAGTAGCCACATGTGACTGGTGACTCCGCATTAGAGCAGCTTCCCTTACTCTATGCTGCCCTTGGCTTTGGGATGAAAGGAAGTCATTTCTAGCTCACCCTTCCAAAAGGGAGTCTACTTCATCTTCCTGACCAGGAGATGCTCAGATGCAGCTCCAGAGCCTCCTCGGGGGAGAATCAAGGCACCACCAGCCCTCATAGCCACGCCCAGCCATGTGACCTGGGTTTGTAATGTAATCTGCTGAGTGAGTCTTTAACCCCCAGCTCAGAGAATAAAATCCACAGCCTTCATCATCACAGGAAGCACAAACCAACATCTGGCCCCCGAGCCCAGGGTTTTCAACTCATGTTTGTGTTTTGTAGTGGTTTCAAATTTTTAACTAAGGAAATGATTTCTAATCTTCTCCCCCTGTTATTTACAGGGTTTTAAAGTTCAGCATGGTGAGTCTTTATGGGGCTTTTAATGGGAAGCTAAGTGTCGTAAACACAGCAAATGATCACAGTAGTCTGGTTTACCAAATCCTCTTCCTCTGCACATGGACCCCCACGTCCCTTCCCAGTGTGGAACAGCTGGGCCCCATCAGAATCCTCACGCTCTTCCAGGCGTTGTGTTCAGGGGTTCCCAAGAAGATACGAGGAGCCCCTGGGGGCAGGCACTGTGTCTGTCCTGTCCTGGGCTCTGTTCTGGGGTCATCGTGTGGCACCTGCCAGCTCTGGAGAGCCAGCACATGTCAGTCAAGTGAATTCATGTTCTTGCCATGGAGAAAGTGGGCCAGCTGCAGGGGCATGTTAGGAAGAGAGAGGGCAGGGTCAGGGAAAGGCCACATTTGGGATCACAGCGATCTGATGGAGGAGAGAGTGCTTGCCCCCGACAGCCTTACTCTGCTGTATCTAACAGGCAAGAGGAAGAAAGATCACAGCACCAGCCCTCTTGTTCTCTCTCAGCAAGGATCAGGTAGCACCATACCTGGGTGGAGATCAGAAGGGCTCTGAGGCATTCCGATTGGAACCAGAAAGGACTGGTTTTATTTCAGCTTTTAATAATCCAAACACTCTTGTGCTGCGGCCTGTTTGTTTTTCATCTAATATTACAGTTCTAAGAAACAGAGCAAGTTCGGCTGCCTATGGTTGTGACGTACCTGCCCGCTTATCGGCATTTTTTATTTTCTTGAAATTTTAGGCACAGAAAAATGAGAGAGAGTCTATCAGACAGAAGTTGGCGCTGGGAAGCTTCTTTGATGATGGCCCAGGAATTTATACCAGCTGTAGCAAAAGCGGGAAGCCCAGCCTTTCCTCCCGGTGAGTGTTCTTCGGAGTTGACTTTTCTGATACGTGCCTAATGGATTTTAAATCTAATGTCTAATAAAAGATGGCCTTTAAATCCTCAAGTGCTTTTTTTCTTTTCCCGTAATACTGCCATCTTTATTTGGATATTAGACAGACTCTTCCCCCATTTGTTGGTTTATTTGTGGCCGTCACTGTTGTTGTTCTAGGCCTATTGCCCAGCCACTTGAGGTCAGATTTTTATATTTCATTTTTTTCCACACTCAATCCTGATTTTGCACTGATAGGGGAATCAAGCCACACTGCTGAGCAAGCTGACTAATGGTTAGAGGCATGTGGCCGATTACCAGATGTCCCATTAAGCAGTCCCAAAGCACCCAGAATCACCCCCTTGATACGTGTGACGGCAGTAAGTACTGGGACTTGAGAAACATAATTCCCACTTTGATCATTCATGTTTATTACAGTTGCTAACCTGTCCTCCAGGTGGTTTTCTCTGTCTTATTTCAGGATACCATTACTCTTTATCCTAACGTATTTCAGGATGCATTGGTCATTTGCATGGCTTCTAAATCCAAATAAAATATTTTTAAATTAGGGTTTTATTTAGCAGGATTGTGGACTAAAGTTTCTCAAACTTTAATGTGCTTATGCATCAGCTGGGAATTTTGTAAACATGAAGATTCTGATTCAGTAAATCTCAGTGGGGATCCAGACTCTATTACCAGGAAGCTCCCAGCGGGGACGGCTGAGCTGCCTTTCCAGAGGCGGCTCTGATTCGTGAAGGTTCAGACAATCTGCAGAGTTTTAGGTCTCACAAATATGGGTATTCTGAGTGACGAAAACACACAGAACATCTCTTTAGGGAAGACGGTAGTCACGGAAGACCCAGCAGCGTTCTCTTAAGAGCCCCCCCCCCACCATGTCTGTTTCTCTCAGTCTTCTTCTGGGCCAAAAGCAAAGATACCCTGTTAAAATACAAGGAGTGTTTACCATGGTAAGCCAGGTGTTGCAGACAAATGAGAGTGTTCACGCCTCTATCCAACCCACATCTGTCTCTGCCCCAGATGAGGCCTAGAACTAGGGGTTTTAATATCTGAGTCTATTCTGTGTGGGTCTCAGTAAGCCTGTTGCTTCAGTCTGATCCTGAGAGATTCATCTAAACCAGCAAGACTCAAGGCAGGCAGGCAGGCAGGCTCACGTGCACACTGTCTGCAGGCAGGTCAGTCCTTCAACACCAGAGCTCGCTCTGGCCCTGCAGTGGGACAGCACCTCCTCCTCGGGTGGGACCAGCCAGTCTCACTCTCCTCCCCTGCTCCTCCCACCTCCATTCTGGAGCTGCGAGGTCAGCCTGCCCCTTTGCCTGGGGAGCATCTCTCTTCCTCCCCAGGTTGATATGGCAGAAAGAGCCTACAAACCTAGAGACCTGAGCATGAGTCCTAGTACACTTCTAATTTGGGGACTTTAACAATTTACTTAGTTTTGGGGTTTTTTTCCTAACTTACTTAGTTTTACCAAGTCTCATTTTCTTCATTTTTATAAAGTGAGGGGATTGAACCATAGAGTCTTACAGATTGCTGCTGCTGCTCTCTGATATTCCCCAGAGTACTAAGTTGCTCTTCTTCTGACAGCCCAGTCTGTTCAGCAATGTCGTGTCTATCTGGTACAAATGGAGAGTTTAATTTTTAAAATAAAAAAAAAATTGCATCTTTCAGAAGCAGTAACTTTTAACTCCTTGACTATTTTTTCTGATGTTTACCTACATATCTCTAAATAAAGTATTCATCTTCTTAGTTTTTATTTTAAATATTCATCAGACTACCCACCCTAGAAAATTGGCATTCAGCTCTTCTTCACAGCCCTCCCACAGACATCCCTACACCCCCCCCCATTCATCCTTTATAATTATTTCACAACTTAGAGTCAAATAACTATTCAATATTTATATTACTAAGATCAGGTCTTATTCTCACTGAACCACATAGTAAACTGTGATGACTTGAGAAGTTATACCCTTTGTCCTGAAATTAGAATTGTTTCCTTCTTCCCTTCCCCAGCCCATGTGTTAACCGCTACTGTGTATTGAACAGTATGAATTCACCACAGACTGTTCAGCCACCCTTCTGATGGAGGCTGAGTTGTTCTGAAGGTCGAGCTCTTAAAGACAGTGCCTTGTGTACATGTTCTTACACATGTATTTGCTGTGCAAGCATTTCTCTTTAGCAAATACCACGAGTGGAATGACCAGGAGAATATCTGAACATTCACACTGAGAGGATAATGCCAAACTGTTTTCCAGCGGGGTTGCAAGCTCCTCTCTCCTAGTGCAATGCTTCAGAGACCATAGCCTTCCTAACAATAAAACTAGCGTCCATTTCTTTTAAATTTTTGTTAATGGACTAGGTACAGCATGGTATTTCATTGTGTTTATTCCCTATATTTTGTTTTCTCTTCCCTGAAATGTCTGTTTGGACCTTATATCCAAATTTCTCTTGGACTAAGACTTGGTGCTTTTCTTATTGACTGGTCAAAGCTTAGTCTCGGTACAGATGCTAAACGCGTTGTATGTACCACATGTATCTTTGGTTGTTGCTTATTTCACTTCCTTAGTGTGTGTTTTAAGACCCTAAGTTCTTAATCTTCCAAGTTTATATAATTAATTCCATCCAACTTTCCTTTCCTAGTCAATGCTGCCTGTAACTGTAATCTTCTGCCCCAAAGTCCAGTAGACCCTCCCTAGATTTCTTACCAAGAGTTGAAAGTGTCAAGTTTTCTTAAGTCTGCAATCAGTCAGGAGTTGATATGACGTGGTTAACTGAAATCTCATAAAGGTTTTTGATACTTTAGTGGCAGAAGTATTTCACATCGAATCCTGTGCAGAAACCTCATGTGTGAAACAAAGTAATTCTCCTCGGATTCAGGAGCCTGAAGGGGAAGGGCCAGGCCACCCCTGCCCAGGAAACCTCTGCCCCTCCTACTTGCCCCTGTCCAGGCCTCTCCCATTCGGGGCCTCCCTCCACCCCTGCCCTACACACCCAGAAACGTACCTGAAACTCTCGTGTTGCGGCAAACTTTGAAAATCACTGAGTCATCTACCCCCCTTTGGAGACGCAGAGATCTAAACACACGTGTATTTCCCAGTAGCTCATAACAAGCTCCACTTGTTGACTCACCATAAGGACGGTTATTTATATCCTGTTCTTTCAGAGGCTTCATCTCCACACCACATTCAGGGATGAGATCATCCCACGAACAGGCTGACTCTTTTGGATCCCCCTCAGGATGATGTTCAGTAATGAGACTGAATGTTTCTAAGCAAGATCACTTTACCGCTGTAAATGTAAAGTCTGCAAAGACCGGCTGGCATCCCCCTCCCCAGTAATGATGTGGGAGAAAAGCCTATAGGAATGTTGGGTTGCAGTTATCCCTGCTAGAATATACTTATTTTTTCTATTATTTTTTATAATCCCTGAAATTCTTTGTGGAGCTACAAATGCCTCACCTTGGACTTACAAATGTGTTAGAAGGATGTCAGAACTTTGAGTGTACCAATATGGTACTCCATAATGTGCCAGGGGACATTTGTTGAATCGGTTAGATAATCAGAACCAGGTAAACAGTATGTGAATTTACTGCTCAATTTTAATTAAGGCTGAGGACTTAAAATTATTTAGCCAAATAATGGGTTCTAAAGTGATGAGCTCACTTTTTAAGGTGAATGAGATCTTTGGCAAATCAGTACTGGTTATCTTTTTAAAGAATGTGCATTTACCTGCAAAAAGTAAATTTATAACACAGTACGTGAGAAGCCGTGGGGGTCTGGGGAGACCGCAGTTTAAGCCGTTCTAGAGGGTGGAAGTTCTCAGTTATTCACTGAGTTTCAGCTCCCCTGAGTTTTTCTAGATGGTGCTTTCTCCTAAAGCATTTTTTAAAAGAATGACAAGCTGTTAAATGCAAGCTGGGCTTGCAGTAATCCCATAAGGACATGTCATGCTTCACTCCGCAGTAAAAGAATCTCCTAGGTTGCTTCATAACTCAACTAATTAAATTTGACTTATACTGAAATGTGGCGAATACAGGAGGTGCCGTTTCCTTCCCATTTGCTAATCCACATATCCACCTTCTCAAACTAAGACTGTATGACCTTTTTTTAACTTAGAAAATGTTTCAGTGAAAAGTTTTTAGGGGCGGCGCCTGTGGCTCAAAGGAGTAGGGTACTAGCCCCATATGCCAGAGGTGGTGGGTTCGAATCCAGCCCCGGCCAAAAACTGCAAAAAAAAAAAAAAAAAAAAAAGTTTTTAAAAGCTCACAAAGGGTGGCACCTGTGGCTCAAGGAGTAGGGTGCCAGCCCCACATACTAGAGGTGGTGGGTTCAAACCCAGCCTTGGCCAAAAACTGCAAAAAAACACCAAAAACAAAAACAAATAAAAGCTCACAAGGAAATGAAAAAAAAAATGAATCACCTATTTTTGAAATAAGGTTTTTAAAAATACTATGTTTAGTCACTTTCTTTAAAAAATTTTTTTTTACAACTAGTACATAGCTTTATGCAAAATATTTTTTCATTAGTCAAACTAATTTTCAGTTAGCATTATACATTCATTTCACACTAGGAGCTCACACATAGTTTAGTGTTATTAAAAGAATAGAAACTGGTTTAACTGCCATGGGGGGCACAGGCTACAATGATGGTTAATGACGGACATGCAGAAAATATTTCTGTTTTCAGATATTGCAACCTGATCTGACACTATGGAGAGTAACTGCAAAATAAATCACCTCTCTTCTTACCTAACCCCAAGATGTGTTTTATTTATATGTGTAAAAATATGGAAACAATCTCGTGTGGTCTTTTTTTATAAAGTATACAACAGTGGGATGGTGTAGGCAAGATGGGCCATACCCTTCTCTCCAAACACTGGTTACTGTGACAAGCAGAAATTCCCCAGAGAACTTTTCAGCCCCTGCTTTGAATAATGATCACTGTGTGCTTTTATCTCAGCCCCTCCGCCATCTCAAATCAAAACTCCTTCCTTGGCCTTATAGGTTTATTGGCAAGTGGCTGAGACAGACCAATGATGGACAGCTGCTGCCTCCTTTTGTGTTTCGACTGGAAGGTGGGAGGGGAGATGTGGACGCCAGACCCCAGGGAGCTGTTATCAGCTGGATCTAGAGAGACATTAAAGAAATAGGATCCACAGGGGCTTTGGATGCGAGGAGCTGAATGTATATACGTAACCTGCCACAGAAACACAGGTTGAACTAACATCATTTTGCCAGGAAAGTGAATCATCCTCTTGTCTACAGCAGTAATAATATTTGTTTAATTTTCTGGGAGAAGTGAGCAGAATGGTCATATCTGCCCAACATTGCCCAAGAAAGAGTGTAGTCCTGTTCCAACTCGGTGAAAGTCACCCTGTGGCATCCTTGCAATAATAGGCTCATACTATAGCAACCTATTTAGAATATGTAACATATCTTTAAATTTTTGTATTAATCTCTACATCTGTACTAATAATTCCTTTAGAAAATCCTTTACATAGCTGTGTCATTGCAAATGTAGCTGACTTCTTCTTTGATTGCATTATTTAAAAAACCATTGGGAAATCTACAGAAAACCCATCATTTTTTCACATCCTCCTCCACGCCTTCCCTCGCGTATTCTAAAATATTACACAGTTTCAAAAGTGAAGCAAGATTTGAAGTGGATCTTTTGAGGAGTAATAAGATTAACATGGCCAAACAAATTTAATTATGTAAGCAATCCTTCTCCTCCACAAACTTGAAAGAAAAGCAAATTGGTATTTGTGAAATTTTCTTTGTCTAATAAATAGCCTCACTTTACAATCATGCCAGTGACCCCAGTTTAATTAGGTGCAATTAATTTTGTGCAAGCTGAATTTGACATCTTGCTGGAGGGATAACCAGCTGTATCCTGTCTTAGGAATTTTTTTTTTTTAATCACCAATGAGAATTCAATGGCCTGAGCTATGGTGAAAGGGTAGGAGGTAAGGAGAAAAAGACCACAGGACTGTGTTTTGTATTTAAAAATGGCTGTGGTGGACAGTTAAATGTTTAATTACAGGAGCTTCTAGGAAATCTTTTTCACTGGCGCACCATCTTCGACAGGTTACGATGGCTTTATTACTGCAGTTTGCACTGCCTTTGGGCAGTGGTTGCACACGTGCGTCTGGACACACACAACTCATGTGGCAGGGCTCCTTTGTGAGTGCACAAAAGCATTCAGTGCTGCTGGAAAACACCCTCCCCGCCCATGGTTAGGCCAGGTCCTCTGCAGGCTCAGCCCCATTCCCTCGCTCAGTCCTCTCATCACATTTTCTGCAGCCTCCGACTCTTCGCATTCAGATTATCATGTGTATTAAAAAGCGTGCGGAAGAAATTTCCATAGGACAGAAACCCTGATCTATTGCAATTTTCAACAGATTACCGAGGGGGGAAAAGATCCACTGAGCATAATATGTGAGGTGTTTTTTTTTAAAAAAAAATGGTTGGAATATTTCTGTGTGGTTTTAGGAAATCAAACCGTGTCAGTGAACACATCATGAAAAGCTCAGGGGCTCCCATCTCTCCTCCGTTCTTCTGGTCTCCCTGTTTCTTCAGCAGAGGCAGCCGCTGTTCCCAGGCTTGTACGATATTTGTCCTTCCACTATCTGTCGTGAGACGGTGCGTCCACACACTCTGTTCATCCTCGTGCCCCACGGTCCAGAGCGGGGTGCGTGGTGGGTAGGATCAGGGTCTCGGGAGCCAAGGGCCTGGCTTGGAACCTTGACTCCGCTACTTACTTGCACTGGTGACTTCACGGGTGGCTCAGTGTCCTCACCGTAAGATGGAGTAATATCCATGCCTACTTCCTGGGATTACCGTGAATAAGACAAGCAAGGCACTCGGAAGTGAGCATGAGGACCAGAGTCAGGGCTGCGTTAGGCTTCCCTATTACAGTATTTTTTAAATAATTTTTATTCATTCTCAGACACCATCGATTAGAGGCAAATAGATATTTTAGGTACCACAAGAAATGTAAACTGCCGATTGGTAACATAGGAGTCCTTAACACGCGGGATTTCTGTTTTGGTTATTGAAAGAGTCCTGTCAGGCTTGTTTGGACATGTGCTTTCATCCTCTGTGCCTCTAGGGCATGCAGAAAAAAAAAAATGAGTTATGTTGAGTGAAGGTAGCCCGGGAAGTTTTTCACTTTCACAGTCTCACTCTCCACGGAACCACTTTCCCTGAGAGTTGGCAGTGTCTCAGCCTTCACGCTGTCAGATGTGAATCTCCTTAGCCGCTGCCCCCCATGCTGCAAGGTTCTACACTTGAGCTTTTTGTCAGAAGGCATGAGCAGAGCCCACCCTTGCTCAGAGCCCTTATGGGGTTTGTTGGCTGCAAAGTTACAGTTGAGACGTGCAGTCATGCCACCAGCTGCCTGGGGGGAAGCAGCTGTGAAATGCATCTTGATTTTAAAGATGGCAAATGGGCTGGGCGTGGTGGCTCATGCCTGTAATCCCAGCACTCTGGAAGTCTGAGGCGGATGGATTGCTTGCGCTCAGGAGTTCCAGACCAGCCTGAGCAAAAGGGAGACCCCATCTCTAAAACCAGCCAGGCATTGTGGTGGGCACCTGTATTCCCAGCTGCTTGGGAGGCTGAGGCAAGAGAATTTCTTGAGTCAGGAGTTTGAGATTGCTGTGAGCTATGATACAACAGCACTTTACTGAGGGCAACAAAGTAAGACTCTGTCTTAAATAAACAAATAAATAGATGGCAAAATGTGAAGACCCACACTTCGTAGGATCAGTGCGATTCAGTACATCCATGCGTTCTTTTTAATCACTGCTTAAAATTCAAATGGTCACAAGTTAAATCATAAAAGAGATTGTTTAAATTTTTAAGATGAAGCTTGCTACGGAATTAGGCCTAACTGGTGGCCCCAAAATGGTTTAAAACATGAACATACAAAGTCATAAAAGCCGTGCTTCAGTGTTCAAAAGACTGAAAGAATTTGCAGTTAAGATTTGTATCTAATCCAGTCATAAATCTCACTGACTCTCCACTGCTGCGTGGACATTATCAAAGATCTGACAGGGGACAGGCATTTTGTCTCCAACCTGAATACAAGTTAAACTCGGTCTGAGCTGAGCAGAATAAATGAGTAGGCTGGCTTTGAAAATATAACCAGTTACATCTGCATCAGTTACATTAGAGTCTCTAATTTACTGCAGCTCCAAGATGAGAATGGGATCCAGATCAAAGAGTCCCCCATCCACAGAACTCTTCAGTTCTGAGAAAATATGTCTCTTGCTACCCATGGATCTCCACCCACCCACCACACCAGCCAAAAACAAAAGCCCCACCTGACTCACACATGAGTCACAGCCCCTCATGGACACGGTCTGAGTCACAGCCAGCCACCCTTCCCAGCTGTCCAGCACTGGTCCTCCTCACCTTTCCTCCAACACACAAACGCTAATCATCAGCTCTCTGATTTTCTTTTCTTTTTCTTTTTTAATTCCTGCTAGATGCCCACATGTGGGCACTCAAAAAAAGAAAAATCCAAAGTCAACTGAATCTTTTCTAACCAAAAAATTTCAGGTATATTTTCTGCCATTTATTCTCCATGTTTTTGTTTATAAAATCGGAATCGTACTAAAGGTGCAGGTTTTAGCCTGTTTTCTTCCCCTTAACGACACATCGGGACCCTGTGTTCTTACCCATAACCAGTTTTCCATGGTGTGTGTTTTTGCTGACTGCGTAATAGCTCATCAGACGCTCCGCTGTGATAAACTTCATCAGCCTCTTCTCGTTAGGGATTCGAATTCTTGCTAGCTTTTGATTTGGCTTTGGTTTGGCTTGCTTTCTTCATCCTTCTTCTCTTTTTCTGAATTGATGCTGTCCTTCTGAAAGTGCCCTGACCTTTCCAGACGGACTCTCCTAAGCACCAGCTTTGTGACCTGTCATTTAACCTCTCTCCACATTTGTTTTCTCGCATGAAAAACCAAGTTCACAATACTTGTTTTATGTGTATCTGAGGGTTAGAGTGAAGGTATGTAAATGCCTGGCACATAGTAGATGCTTCAAATGGCAAGTTTTTATTTCAGAATACAGATTGCTTGAGGATTATTTGGGCTTAATTAAGATAAAAGTAGAGCACATTTAGGTCCTGTGAGAAATGGCTATTGTATGCCTGTTATCAGAATCTTGGTCTCATTCTGCTTGTCCATTCATGCTAGAGAACATTTCTGTTGAAAATGCATTTTCCCAGCTTGGCGCCTGTGGCTCAAGTGGCTAAGGCACCAGCCACATACACCTAAAATGGCAGGTTTGAATCTAGCCTGGACCCGCCAAAAACCAACAGTGATGGCTGCAACCGAAAAATAGCCTGGGTGGCTCGGCGCCTGTGGCTCAGTCAGCTAAGGCGCCAGCCACGTACACCTAAGGTGGCAGGTTCGAATCCCTAGCCCGGCCCGCCAAACAACAATGATGGCTGCAACCAAAGAATGGCCGGGCGTTGTGGCGGGTGCCTGTGGTCCCAGCTACTTGGGAGGCAGAGGCAGGAGACTCACTTGAGCCCAGGAGTTGGAGGTTGCTATGAGCTGTGATGCCATGGTACTCTACCCAGGGGGATAGCTTGAGGCTCCATCTCAAAAAAAAA
>CAUYQV010016336.1:0-41651 GCA_963574575.1 Galagoides demidoff | reverse complement strand
CACCCCTCGTGATTAGTTGTCCCATACCCGGACCACCAATCACTCCAACACTCCAACTTCCCCACGCGCCGACTACCAGTGAAAATTGTACCCCACCCTTCTTGCCTTCTGTACCCTGTAAAACATGCCAGGCCCTGGGTTCAGGGCTCTCTCGCAGGAGAGTCCTGGCCCGGGCTTGAAATAAAGCTCACCTCTTGCTGTTTACATCGGTTTGGCCTCGGACTGTTTGACTGGGGGCTTCTTGAGGGAAATTTTCGGGCATAACATAGGGAAGAGGCATGAAGACAGATAATGCAGTGGTTGTGTTGGGGGATAACAGAGGCATGCCCACATGGCCACGGAAGGAGAAGGTGGGAGCTACGGCAGCCTCACCAGCTGCTACAGAGCAGATGGTCTGAGCCCGCTCCCCCTCCGTGGCCCAGCCTCAGTCCATGTGAAATCTTGGGTTGGAGGAAGTGATTCCATAAGGTGGTTTTCAAAGCAGGACTTCCATAACTGATGTGCACTCTTGGTAGCCCCACTCCATTCAGCTAAAAGGACAGGAGGGAAAAAGGAAGCCACAGTGTGTCACTGTAAAGACTCTCCAGCAAACGTCAATTGTTTTCTCCCTGAAATAAACCTGGCCTTTGTTTGCTGAGTTTCCTTTGTGTGTGTGTATGTGTGTGTCTTCTCTGGTCCTTTCCCAGAATCCTTTTATTATCAGGGACAGAACACTGTGACCCTTTTCACAGGGTTAAAACAACAGTAGCTCAAGTCAGGGTTGATTCTGCTGACCATTTCACATCCTCCTTATAACTCGCTGTCTGTATCAGCAAAGCAAGGAGGCCCTTCCACCCTCAGCTTCCAGCATGTTGTTGAACTTGTCACGGCAATTAAGTCTCTTTTACTCTTTTAAGTTGATACAAACATTTTGCCCTTTCCATTCCTGGACACCCCCTCTATTCCCCTTCACTCCCACTCTATTTTGAAGTTGTTTTCTAGCATTCCTGGAATCAGTTACTCCCCCTTCCATCCCACGTATTTGACCCATGCTGGAAACTGCAAAAGTTTGGTTCATGTAGACCCCGCGGAGCCCAGTAGATCTTGCTTAGTTTGGGGCATACTGTATGGGGGTGGGGTCACTGGTACCCAGTATCTTGATCCATAAAAGATTAATAAATGCTACTTATGTGTACACAGAAGAGTATAGCTGTTCATCTTCTGATTGGAGAAGGACTAGATCTTCAATAAGCCAATGAACAGACATGGACTAAATCTATATACAAGGCAGTTTGCTGGCCCCTGTAGGGTATGTGTTGAAAAATATGCAGTTTCTTAAATTATATTGCGTCAGGAATGACTGCGGTGATTTTGGGAATTTCCATAGTCTCTTACACACTTTGGAGCAGTTGGTGGGGACAGCCTCTCATCCTGGTTTTGGTCTGCTACCGCTGCTTCTGTGGCTCTAATTCCCCCGTCTTCCACAGCCAGATCCAAAATTCTTTTCTCTTTTATGGCTACTTCAGGTTGAAGGTCAACTATGTGTTAATGTTGGGAGTGACTGAGAAAGAGAAGGGCCTCGGAGAGCTCCCCCAAGTGACCTTTGCCTGCCAGAACTGTACTTGGAAAGTCGGTTCCTGCCCCCGAATGCTTCTCCTGTTGCTTCATCTTTCTCTTTACGCCCATGTTTCTATGGAAAAATGCTCTTGGGAGCCAAAGTCTGGGTTGGTATTGAAATAGAAATGGATTTAAAATTCTGTCTCAAGCAAAGACCTCACCACTGCACCATCTCTCTGTGCCCCACCCTTCCCTCTACAGGAGGACCTTGTGACGTGGTGGAGAAGCTTCTTCCCTTCCCCTGAGTGTCAGCACCATTCTCTGAAGTAGACACACCCAGAGGAAACTTCCCAGGGATTGCTTGCTTCAGATGCAAGAGTGATACACTTCAGTTTTCAGGGAACCAGAGAGAGGCTCAGGCCTGGTGGAAGGGAGACTTCAGGAGATAGTTGTGAAAGAGAATTTGTCCCCGGTCTGACTAGGAATCAGAACTACCTATTGGGGTTTAGATATGCTGCTAGAACTTAACCTCCTGTGCCTCTGACTCCTGACACTGAAAAACCATGCTTCTTGAACTTTCAGGTGCATACAAAGTCACCCAGGGTATTTTATTAAAATGCAGTTTCAATTTAAAATGTTTGACGTAGAGATTGAGGGGAGCATTTCTAGCAAGTGCTCAGGCGATGCCTTTGCTGCTGTTCTTCACACTTTAAGGAGCAAGGCTCTAAACTACCCATCATTATATAAATAGAAAAGAAGAAGAAGATATTTAAAGTTAAACTTCCAAACTTTTCGAATTGATTTATGGGGAGTGCAGAAACCCGTTTTAAAATTCCATCTCGTTCCGCTCTAGTTTTCCCCTTCCCCTCCTCCTGTGTCTGAAAGGTTGGCAGCGGCTTCATCAGCCCTCCCTGCTATAAATGAACCCAAGTTACCCTGAGATGAGGTCACATTTTCCAAAAGCATATTTCTAGTCTATGGTGAATTGAAGGGGGAGGGTCTGTTTGAACAGTTGAGGCCTGGGAAGTGTATGCTTTGTAAGGCAGAGCGGAGTCTGGGCAGAGTGTGGATTTGAGGTTTCCCAGGCAGAGGGAGTGGGGGGCCCAGGGCAGCTGCACGTGCTTTTCCAGTACAGCCTCCTGGATTTATAGAAATAGACTCTGTGCTGATGTGTGTGGAAGGTGTCTCAGTGAGCAGGAGTTGGAAAAAGTCTCTGTCATTTCAGACCAATCTGGCTGGGCTCACACCAAAGTCTCCATCACATCTATTAGTGTCTAGAAGCTACTCTTACGACTTCTAAAGAAAGGATGGGTTAATCAGGATTTTTTGAAAACATATTTCTTACA
Source organism: Galagoides demidoff (assembly GCA_963574575.1). Lineage (NCBI taxonomy): Eukaryota > Metazoa > Chordata > Mammalia > Primates > Galagidae > Galagoides > Galagoides demidoff. The sequence goes on along the minus strand of CAUYQV010016336.1, from coordinate 38,769 downwards.
GATGGCTTTTCAGAGAAGGTACCAATATTCTGAAAAATGAAGATATTTAAAGTTTTTGCAAAATTTATTTGAAAAGGATCTAATTTTAAACTATGTACTGTACTTTCTCATAAATGTTTATTGAGTACCTTCTGTGTGTGGACCTTATATTGAGTACTTGGGAAGATAGTGTTGAAATAAGAAGTGCCCTCATGGACTACCTACAGTGTCAGTGTGAGGAAGTTGTATTAGTTAGTCTGAGCTGCCGTAACAAAATGCCCTAGACTGGGTGACATAAATAACAGATGCGACTGATTTGGTTTCTGGGGAGGCCCTCTCTTCTTGTCTTACAAATAGCCCCCTTGTCACGATGTCCTCGCACGGCCTTTCCATGTGAGAGAGAGACGGTGACCATGGGTGAGAGGAAGAGAGCTCTCTGCTACCTGCTCTTATAAAGATGTCAAGGCCCCATCCTAATGACCTCATTTACCTTTAGTTCCTTCTTTAGTGGCCCAGCCACACCAGAGTTAGGGCTTCAACATTTGAATTTTGCAGGGACACAGACAGTCCATAATGTAAGAAAACACACAAGTAAAAATCAACTGCAAAGTATATGCCCAAAAGATCTCTTTTTAGATCTGTATTCCCTGGAATGCTTTATAAAGATTACTTTTATTATCCACTGAAAACATTGAGTAGAAGAGCCGGGAGAAGGAAATGAGAATGACATTGTATTTTGCATTATTTTTGTATTTTATTTGTCCTTGCCTCAACATCCACTTAATAATCTTTGACTTCCTTGAAGCGAATATGATCATTTTAGAAAACATAACTATGGCTGTGGCCTGACTCTTAAAATGCAGTCACTAGATGCCTGACATATTAAGTACTGGGCCTTTGGTATTCAGAGAAACTAGAGGATGGGAAGAAATAGCACTTTGGCTAGAGTTCCTTTCTCAAAATATTGTTTACATAGATGCTAAGGATCCCTGTGACCATGAATTGAAAACTCTTTTTTATGGTGGTTGCTATTTAAGTAAGAGGGGTAGTATTAAGGATTCACTGATGTTAATTTCGATTTTAAAAGCTAAATATAACATCACTGTCTGGCAGAAGAAAATCAACTCAGAACATTTTTAGAAGTTTTTATGTAAACCAAAATTAACTTGGGGGAGTAATAAGGAAAGTCCTGAACATGAGGCCGTGTATTATGTGCACCTTGTTATTATTTCTTGTTTATGGTTCCAGAGGTCAGTGTCCTCAATACATGATATTCATGTCACCCATTCCTGCTTTTGTGAAAGATGTGGGCATCTCCTGATGGGTTGAGGCCTCTCCCACAGAGAACATGAAAGGGGTGCATTCCACCACTGATGGAGGGGAAAGGGCTTGACAAAGCCTAATGAACATTAAAGTTGACTTTCCCATGGTACTTCTCATGGAACAATTCTTGGAGAATTGCATTCATTTTGGGGCTATCCATCTACAAAGGATATTGAAAAAAGAGTCCTATTCAACATGGAGAACAAGATAATGTAAAGAAGCAGAAAAATTAAACTCAGTTCCTCCCCACAACACTGGACGGAGGAGGGGAGATTGGGCTAGCACCCAAGAACATCCTGTGTGCCTGATGGTGGCCAGGCGGGCGGCACCCATGAGGGGCTGCAGACCTTGGGTAAATAGGGAAAGGTCAGACTCGTAGAAATTATACAGTGTGAGAAAAAGCTGTAAAGCAGTTCAGAGTGACCATCAAATAATGGGCTGCCTTAAGGGGGGGAAGGAGTGATGTTGGTCTCTCTGTGGAAATCTAGTAAAAGTTTCTGAACAAGTCAAGGTATTTATATGACAAAAAAAATCCCAGTATCAAATAGCTGACCTACCAGTATAGTAGTATGTCTCCCAGTGCTGAGATTTGATGGGCTTTTAAAAATTTTTTTTCTCCACCATATCCCAAAGATAAGACAAAGCTGGATTTCCCTTCCAGTGGGATCTCAGGTCAGTCTGCGTAGTGGGTGATGGCTTCACCAGATCCTCGGAGACTAGGCTACTCCGCCATCAGATTACGCAAGATGCTCGTTCCTCAGACTATGATGTTCTTGTCAACCCCATAATTATATAAACCAGGTTCTTTCATTGCCTAAATTGCTTTAATGACGATAAATAAGGCATTTAGAGACTAAACAGGTTAGGGAGGAGGGGCTCTAAGGATTATGTCAGTGACCTCAATGTTGCACTGTTGCCCTCAGAGTGTAAGTAGCACAGTGGTTAAGAACATAAAATAACAGAGTCCAGATAAATCTCCCACAAATATGCCCAACTATTTTCAACTAACATTCTAGGTCAATTTAATTGAGAAAGAATAATTTCTTCAGTAAATGATGATGGAAACATGGGTATACAAAAATTACCTCAAAGGGGTTATACACACTTAACAGAAGTTACAATTATAGAACTTCTAAAATAACAAGAGAAAAATCTTAGTAACTTTGTATTTGGAAAACATTTCTTTCTTTCTTTTTTTTTTTTTTTTTGAGACAGAGCCTCAAGCTGTCCCCCTGGGTAGAGTGCTGTGGCATTACAGCTCACAGTAACCTCCAACTCCTGGGCTCAAGAGAGTCTCCTGCCTCCACCTCCCAAGTAGCTGGGACCACAGGCGCCACAACAATGCCTGGCTATTTTTCGGTTGCAGCTGTCATTGTTGTTTGGTGAGCCCCGGCTGGATTTGAACCCGCCACCTTAGGTGTATGTGGCTGGTGCCTTAGCCGCTTGAGCCACAGGCGCTGAGCCGGAAAATATTTCTTAAATAGTAAATGAAAGGCACAAATTGAGAGAGGGAAAAAAAATCTACAAATTGAACTCCATTAAAACTAAAAATGGTTGTTTTTCAAAGGACACTTATAAAAATAAAAAAAGCAGCTGTAGACTCTGAGAAAATATTTGCAAAAATATATATCTAAAAAAGCATATGTTTCTAGAATATATGTATAACAAACTCTCAATGATAATAAGAAAACCCGATTTACAACAGCAAAATATTTGAACAGACACTTCACCAAAGATGATATATGTGTACTGATAGCAAATTATTTTTAAGTCAGTAAGTATGAAATGTCTGATTTTGAATCAGAAGTTTAGTTTATTATATCTAAAACAAGAAGCAGCACAATTAATCAAAATATTCACCCAAGCTACCAACACAGCTCTGCCATTTTAAGAGTAGCTCATTTATGCCAGCAGGGAAGAAACCTGGAGAGCCAGTGGTGATGAAATTGTGAAAGGCATTTGCCACAACTTGTTGAAAATTGAATACTTTTCATTGCAAGAGGGGTTCAAAACCTGGAAGGACTACGCGGGAGGCTGAGGCAAGAAAATCGCCTAAGCCCAGGAGTTGGAGGTTGCTCTGAACTATGATGCCATGGCACTCTACCGAGGGTGATAAAGTGAGACTCTGTCTCTAAAAAAACAAAAACAAAACAAGCAAAAACCCTGGAAGGAGTGATAGTAGTTGCAGCGTCTGGTGAACACTGTGGATGACACAGAGTTTGCAAGTCCAGCTTGTGTACTTTGAGCAGCATTGTTTGTGCGACGTGTGGTTGAACATTGTCTTGCAAGAGGATGGTCCTGCCTCTGTTGACCTATCTCAGCCACTTAATCTCAAGCGTACCAGTCATCTGATCTGATGGTTGCAGTAGACATCTGCTATAATCTCCTGACCAGGTTTTATGAAGCTGTAGTGGATAATACCAGTGCTGGTCTACCAGACACCATTACCTTTTTTTTTTTTTTTAAATGAATATTTGGTTTGGGGCTGTGTTTTAACAGTTCATACCATCCTGCTTAATACTGCTGATTGTCAGAAAGAATCCTGTTTTCATCACACATAATAGTAAAGTGTGGAAATGGTTCACTTTGATGTCATGACAGCAGAGAAAGGCAAACTCTGAGACAGTTTCCCTTCTGATGTGCACTGAACTCTCGTGGAACCCATCTACCCAGCTTTTTAACCTTGCCAATTTGTTTCAAATGATCCTATAGTTTTGTAACACTAACATCAAACCTTGCTGCTAATTCATGTGTAGGTTGAGATGGATTCAGCTTTTAGCTCATCATTTTCCACCTTGGTCTCAGGTTGCCCACGTGGCTCATTTTCAAGGTTAAAATCACCAGAACAAAACTTCCCCAATCATCTCCATACTCTGCCTTCCTTAGCCACATCCTTCACCAACTTCATTGACCTTTTGAGCTGTCCTTGCTGCATCGGTTCCATGATAGAACTCATATTTAAAAAGAATACAAATCCTGACTTCTCTGTGGTTTCACAAAAATTGCTCCAAAGAAAAAATTTGAAAGATAATCACCAGCCAAACATGCATTTTAAAGAATGCGGATGTACCTTCACACACCAAAAAAGGCAATAACTGTCAAAGTGAAATGTCCGAAGTGTCAACTGTCAAACTTAGTACTTAAGGAAATCAAACATTTCATGCATAATAACATACAAATACACATATATTTATACATGTATGTGTATACACAGATGCATGTATACTTACATACAAAATATGCATGCAGATACAGCCTTACATTTTTGGGATGTTAATAACCTTATGGATACGTGTATACTCACACACTCACATATATCTACTGTATATATATGCAATAATAATCATACGCATAACACCATATGTTCTTAGGCAAATTAATAACCTTTCTGTTTTCAGTTTACTTTGGTATAATTTTGGAATATAAAATAACCACTTCAGAGTCCATTGCAGAAAGATTCCTGTTCATCATCATGATGATTGGACTATAATAATCTAATCATTCTCCAGTGAAAAAGATCTTGGTTATTATCTTCTTGAAAAAAATATATAGAAACCTGTAAATCGCAAAGTAATTGCTTCTGGACTGGTGTTTTTTATGCATGTTAAATCTATTATTGCTAAGGAATAAATGGTAACGTATAAACATAAAAAGAAAACCATAAAATAACTCACTTCATGGAAGAGAGCAGGGCTGAGCTCAGAGAAAGATATCCATTCATGTTAGCTAAAATTTTTACTCTGTAGTAAAGATTCACTTCTTTTAAAACTTACTGACTTGTTTATTCTGTCTCTCTGTTTTTCCTCTATTTTTAAAGGTGTTTGTTACCAGGAAAGACATTGTGTTCCCGTGAGAACTGGTTTTTTTTTGTGGTTTTTGTTGTTGTTTTTAGAAGGTTTGACCCTTTTGCAAGTGTGAACAGAGCAAATGAGTGTAGAAGCCTTTCACAATGGCATTCCCAGGCGTGAGGGGGAAGCCCTTGTGCTCAGAAATGTCCCATCCTCCTCCACAGCTAAAATGCTTCCTTTGGCTGAAACGCCTCCGTTAGCATTTTTGTTTGAACACCCTTTCTTGGGGGATCCTAACCCAGCTGCAAGAATTCACTGTGGGCTGAAACCTGGAAGATTAGATCTTGAGCAGGGAAAGTGACTTGAAAGTAATATTTGTTCTTAAAATGACAAACAAGTATTACAGATTTCTATGATTTTCTGTGTTCCCATTAAGTTGTGGGGAATTTTTCCGATCAGTTACAAGACACTTGAATTTGCCAAATGGCAGGTTTCCTTTGCTTCTTTTAATTTCGAAAAGAAAATGAAGTATAACTTTTAAAAATTGGCTTGTCTTATTGTTGCAGCTACCAAATGCTTAGGATCTCTATTTATGTTTTTTAACTATGGAGTCTAGTAGTATGGAAAATATAGCATATTATTTAACCTTTTTTTTCATATTACATTGTGTTATTTAACCAAAGATTAAAATGAGATTATTTTTATTTTAATGCAATACAATTTGTGTCATTTTTTTCCCATTTTCATTTTTTTATAGAGAAAAACAAAAGTCTTATTTTATACTGGCTTTTCATTGTCATCACTATGGTAACTTGTTCCTTCCCAGGCACCCATCATCCAGAGGAACCTTCTAGTCATCAATGACCTACTTCTTTGAGATCCTAAGCTGCACCCACACCTGGTGCTGTTAGTGTTCTCCTGTTTCCACAGCTTTATTGCTTGGAACATGTCATATTACATGATGGTGCCCTAAACGGTGAATTAACCAGAAGTGCACTGTCTTGAGCTCTCGGACTGGGCTATTTGAGTTCGCAGATCAGGAGATTGCTACAGATGAAAACCTTACTTTCAGAAGTCATTTGGTAGTGTCTTTTATTATGTTAATAGTATAATATCGATGGCCACATAGAGAAATGTTTTCTCATTGGTTTTATAGGAGTTTGTAACTGCCTGAAATGATTTATCTGGTTGCAGTGAATTAGCATTAAAATGGAAAGAGGTCACTACTACAGGTTAAGTTCTAGTGTATTAGCCCCCATTCTCTTAAAGTAGCAAAATTTCCATGAAACGTAGATAAGACAATTTCATAAGAGAACGTAACTGAGAAAAAATAACCAATTTATTCTGAAGCAAGATGACTGTGATAATTTATAAATGAAATCTAATGGACTTGTGTTTCTTAAATATTCATCAAAACTCACATATCCACAAATAACGATATACACGCAAACCTGTGGAGAATCAGCTTAGCTATCATACTTAGAAATACCCAAAGGTTTTAGTAAACGAATTGGGATTGATGCAACACACCTACCAGGCTTAGATCTAGGTCTGCATCTATAGAATCATCTGTGAATGAATTGCTGTATTCATTTTGAGGTGCCATGTCTTAAAGAAAACATTGACAAATAGAGAAGATTAGAGCTCATAATTTTTTCCCCTGCAAAAGGTAAGATTTTGTGGGAATAAAATTGTTGCGGTGAAATATTTGAAAAACTTTGGAAGGAAAAGTCAATCACATTACTCTTGTTTTTGTTTTTCCAAAGTGCAAAATCAGGAGCACAACAGTAAGTTCTAAGTTGATAATGGTTCAGTGTAAGAAAAAATTGATGTTTAGAAATTAGATCTTTTGTATAACACAGCGGTGTCTTTTCCAGAGTAGTGATTCTCTTCACGCAGGGAAATTTGCCAGAGACTGAACAGACACCGTGGGTTAATTGAGATTGGTCTCTCTGGTTGCAGATCACTCCTCTTACAAGATATTTTGCAAGAATTGGAGTCAACTGGCTTTGAGATAGTATTTTGGATATTTACAGCGTGCATCAACATATTAAAGACTGAAAACTCCACACTAAAGAAACCTGTCTAACTTTGTGTAACCCAGCATTTTGCCATTTGTTTAAATCCCTTAAGTTTTCCACATATTATGGAACAAATATGTTTCAGAAAACAATGAGAAGCGTCATTCAAGGAGGTGGCCTAGATGACTTTTATTCCACGAAACCATCCACTCCGTGTGTATTAACACATTTTTATCAATTCACCCACATACACGTATTTGTGAGCCTGTGTGTATGTGTAGCGGAGGGCGGATTTTAAGACTTGTTTATATGTCGCTGACAACTTGAAAGAGTTTTTGTGAGATTTGATAAATTGATAGCGTGATGAATTAATAATCCTTTAAGAATCTCCACTGCTCTAAGAAACTACAATTCTTAACTTTGAGAGAAGTCGTGAAAGGCGAATGTATTTCCCACACATCAATGAACACTCATCAACAGGAGAGAAGGCTGTAGCGCAGGCTGCATTTTCTTTTTCTCTTCATTTTCTCCATTTCCCTCCCCTGCTATTTAGGCAAAAAGCCAATTTCTTGAAAGTGGTACAGGAGGCAAGAGGGAATGTGATTGGATCTGGGGTAATGGCTGAACCACATCTTAAACATATGGTTTTATTTATGTCTAAGCACTGTGTACAGAACTTAATTAATGTGCCTGAAAGAAAAAAGAAAAAAACAACCATGTGTCTGCTGATATATGATGTAGGGCCTGGTGTGTGGCTATTTCTCTGTCCTATAAGCTCCCCCATCCAGCTCTCCTTATCACACCTTCGAGACTCAGTGAGAGGCAAGAATTAGGATCGTGCAGTTTGTCATCTTCTTTTTTTCTGATTTTCTATTTTTCTTTCCCTGTAGTTCTGTGTCTAGAAAACTACTACTTTGGCAAGGGTTGAAGACTGAGTCACAGACGTGCCTTTACTCACGTTTTCTGGAATTTGCAGACTCTGTAGTGAATTCCAGCTCAGCTGTGTCAGGCGGCCGTGTTTGTTCTTGAAATGTTAACTACACACATTCTCACACACATGCAAAGCTATTTTTCGTACTCCTCTGGAAGGTCCTAAAGGCTGGAAAGTCATGGAGATAGCAGACAGAAAGTGGAATACCTTTCTTAGTCTGTTACAGAATGTCATTTTTCTTTTAAACTTGTAAATGACATGAACTTGGCCCAGAAGAAACATTGCTTCCTGATAAGTTGCAGCTGATGTCCAGCTGTTGGTCCTGTAGTCCACTGAGACATTAAAAGTATCCACTACTTTCCTCCAAGAGAATATTTTTGGGAATAATTTATGTCAATATTATATACCTCAATAGAGTTATCCAAAGAGACAGAGAGTAACCAATTTCCAGTAAGCCACAGATAGCAAGCTTGATTTTTATGGTTGATGAGGTCAAGCTTAAATTTTAACTTTCCTTTGTTTATTCTTGGTTTTTGTAATATATTTGGCTCTTATTATCATAGTTCATCAGTAACCTACCAGGTACAAAGTATCTCTATGAAAATAAGGCAAAATCTGATGTACTTATGTTCCAATCATCTTTTAATTAGCAGAAGCAATTACAAAATCGAAATCTCTTGAGTGATTGTGATTTTTTATAAAAAGGAAAAATAACAGTAAATGAAGAAAACTGTATTGGTGGAGATGTGCTTCTTCTGTATTCAACCTCTACAATACATTGGTCAACTCAGGGTGACAACTGCTACTCTAGAATCCTGGAAATCCAAAGACCTGATTCATCAGGAAGTGTAAAGTACGTGATGTGTAATTATATCAACCCCCCCCAAAAGATGTACCATTTTTTGAATAATATTCCTTTGTGTGTATATATATTTATGTATATATATCTTTTCTTATTGTCACTGCATCTCAAACCAGTGAAATATAAGAACATACTCTTTCTTAGGTCTGATTTCCTGAGTAACACCATGCCTTGATATCCTCTAGAAATTTCTAAAATGCTGATTTCTGGGTCACTTCCCTATAGGATCTGATTTGGTAGAACTTAGGTAGGGCTCTGGCATCTGCATCAAATAAAACCCTTAAAATAAATAAATTAAGGAAACTTTTCTATGTAAGTCTTTTGTACCCCCAGCTTTAGAAACCATTGGGTTTAGATTATTTTTCTTCCAACTTTCTCTCCCAGATTCTCCAGCAGAATCATACAGCCGCTGGGTTTTCAGTCCCATACAGTCAGCACTTTTGATTGCCAACATAATATTGATACTTGAGGAACAAATACGGGAGATACAGCCTATCGTTTTGTTGTTAACATCCATGATTTTTTTCTTTTACCTTTCAGATCATTTCAATTATATTCACTACTCATTGAGTCTCTACTATAAGGAGAATACTGGTGAGATTAAAAAATGAATAAGTTAAAATATTACTCTAAAGAGAAAGATTTAAAAAGTTTTAAAAGTCAAGATAACTTAAGTACCATCATGGAATAAAAGCAAAATTCTTTCAGAGTTTGATGAGATTGCATATCTGTATTTAGAGGGATTAGGCAAGAATTTATAGAATAAGTGATAATTGAGTTTTTCCTTGAAATATGGCTACACTTCTGTGCTGTGTCAAAGGGAAAAGGAGCCTAAAGCAGAGGAAGCCTAACCAGTAGGGAATGTGATGTGGTAAGGGGATGATGAGTCAGCTGTTGTTGCTCCTCATCAGAGAAGTAAGAAGGCCCTAAAGGCAGGTTTGGGTTTCAGACAGACACACCAAGATGGAGGTGGTATGGGAGTCAGAGCATACTGATAAGGAGCATGAATAGGATGCATTGAATATCATACATCATGCCTCATATCCCATGATGGGAGGAAGATATCCATGTTAAAGAAGTCTGGTAACGTGGAGAATAGATGCCTTGTGCATTGGCACAAGGATACCTAATTGATATTGACTTGGTGAAGCAGTGGCAGCCAGGGAGGACTGAAGATGCCCTGGGTGAGAGCAGGTGTAAGGTAGGCACAGGCTAACCGTGGTGTTCAGGTGTGTTAGAACATGGCTGGAGGATGTGATAAACACTACCTAAACCCCTCAGCTACATAGATTTCTAACTTCAGATAACACATACTTGTTTTAAAATAAAAAACATACTATTTCACTATTTTTAAAAATACATTGAATAGATTTTAGTTACCCTAAGAATAGTATGCATCCAATGTAAAAAAGAAAATTAAGAGTATAGAGATAACAAAAAGAAGAAAATAACAGCCAATAAGGGTAATCATTGATAACTGTGATATTTTCCAGTCTTTTATTTTTATGCTTATGAGTATTTCTCAAAACTGATATCACTTCGGTAATACTATTTGGAGCCCATATTTATTACTGTCTAATATATCATAAAGTTTTTGAGTTTTTTTGAAAATTTTATTTTTTATATTTTTATAGATATATAATAATTGTACACATTTCTGAGGTATATGTAATATTTTGATATAAGCATAAAATGTTTGGGGATCAAATCTTCATAATTGGGATATCCATCAACTCAAACATTTGTCATTTGTGTTGGAAATAGTCCAGATTTTCTCTTCTAGCTAATTGATACATATAATAAATTATTATTAACTTATAATAATTTTAATTCTAAAATTTATTTCTTCTCTCTAACCATGTTTGTGTACCTGTTAACCAATCCCTCTTCATTCTCCACTACTCACTACCCTTCTTAGCCTCTGATAACCACCTTTAGATTCACTACCTCCATGAGATCAATGTTCTTAGCTTCCTCATGTGAGTGAGAACATGCCATATTTGTCTTTCTGGGCCTGACTTATTTCATTTAACATAATGGCCTCCAGTTCCATCCGGGTACTGCTAATGACAGGATTTAATTCCTCTTTATGGCTAATATTCCATTTACCACATTTCTTTATATATACATCTGCTGATGGACACTTAGGTTGACCCCACATTTTGGCGGTTGTGCATAGTGCTGCAATAAATATGGGTTCATAACATGTCTTTGATATTCTAATTTTCTTTCTTTTGGATATATATGCCCAGCAGTAGGATTGCTGTATCATACGGTGGTGGTTCCATTTTTATTTTTTTAAGGAACTCCCATGGTGTTTCCAAATTGTTTTTCCTAGTGGCTATACTAATTTACGTTCCCACCGACAGTGTACAACGTACCCCTTTCTTCACATTTCTACCAGCTCTTGTTATTTTCTGCCTTTTAGGTAATAGCCCTTTTAACTTGGGTGAGACGATCTCGCATTATCGTTTTCATTTGCATTTCCCTGATGATTAGTGATGCTGAACATTTTTAAGATTCCTGTTGGCCATTTGTATGCCTCCTTTTGAGAATATCTAGTCAGATCTTCTGCCCATTTTTAATCAGATTGTTTGCTTTTATTTTATTGAGTAGTTTTAATTCCTTATACATGGTATATTCTCGTTATCAATATTTTGTGGGATGAATAGTTTGTGAATATTTCTCCCATTCTCTAAGGTGTCTCTTCAATTTGTTGTTTTATCTGCTCCACAGAAGCTTTTTAGCTTACTGTGATCCCATTTGTTAATTTTTGTTTGGTTGCCTGTGTTTTTGAGATGTTCTACAATACCAATAATGAGGCTTAGTGAGGTTTAGTGATATAAATTATCCTAAATTTCTTTATTCACACTGATGCTGGGCATTTGGTTAATCATTTTTGTCCAGTAACAAATTTTATTGAGGAAAATTCTTCACATCAATTTTTGTATTGATACCTGATTATTTCTTTAAGGTAAATTCTTATCTGTGAGGTTATAGTGTTGGAACATTTATTTTTGATGTTACTTGTCCCTGTGATAAGCTGTCCTACTGTATCTGGCAATAACATGCAGGGCTACACTGGCCCACACATCCAATATAGGGCCCCCAAGTTCTACTCCTGGCCTCAAGCAATGCTCCCAATTTTCCCTCCCAAAGTACTAAGATTACAGACGTGAGCCACTGTGCCCATCCTGAGGTCCTCCAGGTTCTGATCTGTCTTCATCACCATGTAGTATGACTTCACTTGGCAAGAACAATGGAATTTGGCAGCATTACACTTCAGGAGACTGTTCTTCCTTTCTGCCTCTTCCCATAATTGAATCCGGATTGTATGGGTCACAGAAATGAAGGAATTATGTTGATCTTTACCCCTTTTGTGTTTGGCGTAGGTTATCTTTAAGATATTAATTCAGAATAAGTGTAACATCTTGAATCAATTAGAGAAAAGTACAACCAGATATATTGTAAGAGATTGTTTTGCAAAAAATAGCTTACAGGATTGTAGGGTCTGGCTTGGCAACTCCAAAGACCTTAGGGAAGGCCTGCGGGGGAGGGGACAGGCTGGAACTCCCAGCCATGAACTAAAGGTTCTGTCTGTAGGAGGAACTTATCCTCTCTCCTGGCGTATTTATTGAGTGGTCAGCTTACAGGTTACTCCCTCAGAGAGGCTTTTCTGGCCACTTTATCTAAAAGAGTCTTCTCTCTCCAAATTACTGTATCCCACTATCTAACTTTAATTGCTATAGTGAAGAGTTTTTTCTGTAATAATCTTAGTGACTTAATAATTTTCTTAGTTATTATGTATTTGAATTTTATCTACATCTTTGGGAACAGAGACAGTCTTTTTTCTTCAACTAACTCATAGTGTCCAGAGCTTTCACCTGACATCTACTACCATGTTTCCCTGAAAATAAGATACTGTCCTATATTTATTTTTTCTCTAGAAGACACACTAGGGCTTATTTTCAGGGGATATCTTATTTTTATTAAGTATAATACAACAATCTACATTTATTCAAACATAGTTAAGTCATCTTCTTCTGGAACCTGACGGGGGAGCCGACCTTGTTGGTGGGGCTGGCGCTAGTGATGTGTCAACTCCTTTCCCCTAGCCATTCACACGTGTGCAATAGGATGCCTGCAACTGCCATTACCACATGTGCACCTGAGCAAGTGCCAAGGGCTCGCAGAAAGGAGCTGTGGCAGATAAAAGGTATTCCAGTCTTCCTTACCACTCTACGCTGAAATGAAGGGCATGGCTATGCAGATAAGATGCATAGCCATGCCCATCACTAGGTCTTATTATGGGGTAGGGCTTATATTTAACAAATGTATAGAAATCCTGCTAGGGCTTATTTTGGGGGTAGGTCTTATTTTCAGGGAAACACCATAGGAGTTTACTCTATACTTAAGAAAAAATAGAGGCATTGCAATTCACTTTTCTGGTACAACCCATTGCTCCTTCCTGTATGATTTCATTGTTTGTCATTCTAACTTCTAACATTATGTGTGCTTTCTGATTATATATATTTTTGTAGTAAGCTATGATACAACGTAATTTTTAGAAGTCATTGGCAAATGTACATTCCATGGATAAATGTATATATTTTTGCAGAATTAATCGAGTGTCCCTGGTAAAGAGTGTTACGCTACAGTTCTGAATGGAATCAATTATATCAATGTCCTAGGATTCCTACTGGGATCCCAAGGGAAGCAATGTCAGAACTGTGTTGTGTGTGCAGTGTGTCCAGGCAAGGGGAGTGGCAGCGGTGAGGGAATTGAGGGTAGAGGGAATGTGTGTTGGCTGACAGTCTCTGTATCATTCCACCACGCTGATTTCTCTTTACTGTAAAACTTTTCCCATTTGGCATCTGGCTCAGCTGAAACTCATATGTCATGTGTGTCCGGATTATGAAGTATGGTAAGAAGATAGTGAGTGTCTGGGAAATAGCTCCTGCTCCTAACGTGCTGGAGTATTGGCTGGTGACTTCCAAAATATCTTGGCAATGGAATTGGGCACCTTCTCCATTGTCTTACTTGTGCTTTTGTTTTGTTTTTATTTAAAAAACGCTTTTTGACTCTGTCTATATTTTAAGAGATGTGCAATGTGCAAACTGAAAATCAAGCAAAATATACAATTTCTCTTTCATTTTATACTTATTTGCGCAATGTTTTTTACTACCTGGGAATTTCAGGAAAGCAACATATTTGTTTGTTTTGTTTTGACTTCTCCCTGGAATTTATCCTGGTAACATTTAAAAAAATGTTATTTCAATAACAACAGCTTGATTTTAGGGCAGATTGGCTGGAATGTTTTCTTTTGTAAAAGAAGTACATCTTTTACTTCACTACATTCTATTACAGATACAGATACATGTAGGTTAGAAAAGAACACGATCTTCTGGGCAGGTAATAATTTTGAACTTTGGATATCATAGCTAGCAGACAAGTTAAAAGAAAAAGTTGTTCTCTGATTTCTCTATTGCCAGGAAGGACATGACTCTATGTAGATTACCAGGGTATTATCAGGACAGTGTTTGATAATACACTAATAACTATGCACTTGTCAGAAATTTCTGAAATGGAAATGTGCTACATAGGATGTCACCGATTCCTAATCTAGTAATTATAAAAGGTTGTGCAACAAAGCCGGGAATAGATACCAAGCATAACTGAAATCAGAAGAGATAAGTATGTAGGACATTTTCCATGTTTATCAAGAAGTAATACTTAGGATTTACAATTGTTATTCTATACATGTGAGTGTTCTGGTTCATAGGGAGAAAGTTTTTCTAAATATCATTTGCTTTCATGAAGTTAGTCTTGTACGAGTGCGATTTTAGTTCTGTATCCTGATGCCCTAAGACTACCGACCTATGGAGCCAACATAAGGAGCTTGAATTTATTGCTAAATGATGATAAAATTAGCACAATTGGGTTTTGTAAATTAAATATGAAATCCCTGGAAGCTATGCTATCTAAAGATTTTTTTTCCCCTCAGTGAGGATAAGTAGGGCTATTGTTTAAGGAAAGTCATATGAAGCCTACCCAATGTAATGGCTCATGCCTGTAATCCTAGCACTCTGGGAGGTCAAGGCTTGGAGATCCCTTGAGCTAGGAGTTTGGGACCAGTCTGAGCAAGAGTGAGAACATGTCTCTGCTGAAAAAAAAAAAAAAAAAGAAAGAAAAGAAAAGGAAAGAAAAATTAGCTAGGCATAATGGCAGGTACCTGCAGTCCCAGCTACTCAGGAGGCTGAGCCTGGGAGTTTAAGGTTGCTGTGAGCTAGGCTGATGCCCCAGAATTCTAGCCTGGGCAACAGAGTGAGATCTGTCTCAAAAATCATACTACTGTATTATGAAATGATTTAGTTGACTGAATTTTTGCTTTTTTCTGGAAAAAAAATTGCAGACATAGATAAAGCCTAGCAACTCATATTTATTTTGGTGGCCTTTTTTAGTATATAAGTAATTGAGCTTGACCCGGTTTCTTAAATACAAAAGGAGTGTTTTCTCTACCCGAACTTGCTTAAGAGTTATAAACCTAGAAAAATAAACGAGAAAGGAATGTTAAAAATAGAGATCCAAATGGCAGCATGTTGTTTATATAGAATTTTTGTATCACCTTTGGATAGCATGAAACCGTATTTCATGTAAGTAACCTCCGTGTGTCCCAATGAAGTGATTAGATGGGATCCTGAATTGTGGCATCAGTGACGAGGGCTGGTCCCACACTGCTCACTAAACACAAGTCTTAACAGTTGCCAGTGAGAAAAAGAGGAATTCATGAGCCCAAAGAGATGGGAAAGTTTAACTTGGAGGAGAGATGATGTGGGGATTTGAGAGCTGTCATCAGGTTTTGGAAAGACTGTGATGTAAAAATGAGATGGGATTTCTTAGCAATGGCTAGAGAAGTCAGACCCAGCACATGTACCAACAGCACAGCCAGCTTGAGTTCACAGGACATGAAGTTCCTGTCTCTGAAAGAGTTCACACAGGGCCTGGGCAGCCCAGGAGCCAGACTGAGCCCCTTCTCAAATGTATATAAAGATATCAGTGGGTGTGTCTACAAAGCTGTTGATTTGTTATTAAGCCTTCATGCCTCTCTTAGGCACTACCATTTACTGAGTATTTATGAAATGCAAAATAATGTTCTAGAAACTGGTAATGGAATATATACATATATTATATCCTAGTTAAACTTTAGATAAATAAATAAGGATCACAGTGGCTTTGTATTTTGTCTAGTAGTTGATAAAACTGGCATTCAAAGCTTGCCCTTTTTGGCTTAGAAGTTAATTGGTTTGTTTTTCTTCTTTTTTCTATTCCTTCAGAATGAACTTGCTGACTTAGTCAAATGCGTTAGGTCTCCCTCCTCCTCCCACAGTTGCAGGGGAAATAAAAGAGAGACTGTAAATACAATGGAAAGAATATCATTTTACTGAAGGGCAGAAAACCTGAGTTTCTGTGCTTATTCTGCTGTTGACCCCCAAGAACCATGCACAAACCTCCTGTCCTGGCCCCATTCATCCCATGAGCTGTGCTGTGACTGCGAGGTCAGACGCCGTGCCTGAGACTCCAGGCTCCTCCATCTGACTCTGGAGCTGGGGCTGAGGGCTCGTGGAAAATGTTGGCTCAGGGGTCTCAATCCCTGCTCTCATCATGGTTCCCGATCATGATGTTAGACACTTGGTTGATACCAAGACAATATAAAGGTTTTGTAGAAGTAAGCATAGGTGGTGATGGATATGTTAATTAGTTTGATTATAGTGATCGTTTCACAGTACATGTATAATGTATTGTACATCAAATTGTACACCTTAACTGTATGTAACTCCTATGTGTCAATTATGCCTCTGTAAAGCTGGGGGGGAAATATCTGTAGGAAATTCCTGTATGATGAAATTGCACCAAGCTCTCACAGGCTCCCTGCTTTCTGCCACCCTTCCTTCCACCAGCATAAAGTACTTGTTCTAAGAGAATAAGAAGATGCTGATGATATGCTAGCTACCCATAGTAAGTCAGCCCTTTCACCCAACACTCTATTTTCCATTCATCAGTAGGCCCCACATGGATTTCTGGTAGGAGAAACCCTGGTTCCTTCAATTTGATTTGTTGCTTTGGATTTTAGAGGGTGAAAACTGCCTGCATTTTCATGAGGGTATATAATAAGCCTCATATGAGATCTGACTATGATCAACCAGAAATGTGCTAAAGGGAATGTTCCATCTCAGCGTGCACATGTGCATGCCCCTGTACACTGCCTAGTACTACTTTATCATAATGATAACGTCAAAGATACTTTGCAACTGATTCATTCCTTATATCTCCAGGCATTTTCCTATATGTCCTCTCTCACAACCCTTTGCTAGTAGGGCATGAGTCTTACTTAGTTCTATTATGGGGAGCTTGTTTCTGTAAAGAATAAGCAGATAAACAAGTAGCGACCAACTATAATGGTTACATTTTGAAGGAAAAGATCTGTCTGCCTTTGATTTCAGCCTTAGGATCAGTTCGCTTTCTTTTCTGGTCTGGGTTTCTCTTGAAGATTTCTTTCATGAGAAAAAAAACAAACTTAAGGGCTCAGTGATTTTCACCCAAATGTGGAACTCTGGGGAAAAATATTCACTGTGTTCTCCTGCCTCTTGTTTCTAAGAAGTGTCAGCACACTGGAATCCCGGGTTTATCCCTAAAATGGAACAATAACTGTGCCCATGCAAAATGGGAAGCATTGCTTTGAATGCAGGCCAGCTGGTTCAGTGCAGGGACTGGACACAGCACATAGTAGGACACGCAGCACTTTGATCCACAAGGTTGCTCCAGAGGAGGCTGCTACATGGATTTCTAAAATAATTTCCTGACAAATACAATAGTCTCTTACATTGCAATATAAGCTTGAGAGTTTGTAGTATACATTGATATATCCCTCGGCATCCCTGTGAAATAGTTTGTCAAATTTTATATATATATGTATTTATGTATGTGCATGTGTGTAAAATATGTATTCTTGTAAGATAAGGAAGTTCTTAGGATGTTCTATGCAAAGACACCCAGAGTAAACAAGTACTTCTTAAAAAAAAAAAAAAACCATGTCATCTGATTCCTAATACTGCACACTTTCTGCTGTCTACACAACAATTTCATGATTACTTGCGACAAACTTTGTGAACTGGCTAAGTTAAACAAAAGCTATCAAGCTGGGAGCACTGGTGTGTGCTTCTAGTCCCAGCTGCTCAAGAGGCTGAGGCAGGAGCATCACTTGAGCCCAATTCAAGTTAGTCCTAAAAAAACAACATCAAGTATGGCAATGACCCCCCCCCCCCCAATTCCCCAACATAATTTAGAACGTTACCCTCCCATTCAGGTCTGTTGGGTCAGCTACACATCAGGGGATTCTGGTCCGGATAGGTCTTCAGGAGAATAAATAACTGTCTTGTACCCTCCCTCCCTCCACTCCTTGCCTATTGTGTTCAGAAAACAGGGCCCAGTTTTAAGAGTATTTAAAGCTGCTAATTACCAGATGGCATTACTTAAAGCACTCATGGGCTTTAATCATTAAGATTAAGGCATTTCCCTCAGGGGAATGTTTTTTGTATACTTGTGCTATGCAGAACCGTAAAGCAATCTAGGTAAGAAAACCAAAACAAACAATGTAAGGAAGTAATTGCTTTCTTTTTAGTTTCTTCTCATACTTTCTTAAAGGTTAAGAAATTTCAGAAAGCTGAACTTCCCAGCTTTCTCAGTTCTGTTTACAATACCGTTTTCTACTAAAAATTAAAAATTGTCCTGTAGCCAAAAGAGCACAGTATCTCTCTCCTTCTCCGTGGGGGCATAAAAGGCTATATAAAAGCAATTGGGACAAATTATTTAATTCAAGCTTTGACAGGCTAACAGTCAACACTGGCCAGGCCAGATGTTGACCTGTTGACCTAGGTGTGCGTGACCTTGCGGATTGCTGAAAAGCAATTATTCCTTTTAGGTGTTCGGGAGTCAGGAATGGACATTTTAAAGCAAGGTCTGACTAAAATGCTAGTTTGCGTCTGTAATTGCAGTAAGCAGGAGCCAGCTGTGAGCCTCTGAGGCTCCCCATATTTGTTGGACCTCGATTTTAAGCGTTTTGCTGAGTGGCAAAGTGTTCTTCACTCCCACTCTCCTTGCAAAAATGCACCTTTAATAAACTTAAAGAAACCGGATAGGAGAATAAGAAATGAGCAACTGGTGTTAAATAGAGATCTCAGGGCTTCCTGCAGGTCACGCACTTCATTACATGGACCTTAATTACTGACTGGTACCTGCCAGCTGTGTAGTCGGCACGCATTAACTATTTATTGAATGAATTGTACGTTGAGCAGCTCAGCTTTTGCACAGAGTGTAACAGAAATGTGTGCAATCCATCTGCAAGTCCGACAGCTTTCCACAGACAATAATGCAATTTGTCTTATGTCACGGCCACTTTGGTTGAGGCCAAAGATGCTGATGACTCAAAGCAAAATCTTCACCACTACTCCTGGAAAAACCCTGCTGTCTGTGTTCCCGATCATGGTGAGAGCAACAGTGGCTTCACAGGTGACAGATACTAATGTGTTTAGTTCCTGTATCTGGTGTCCTGAGATGACCAGTCAGATCAAATTCCATGTCTTATGAAAAGACAGTGCCCTTGTGTCTTGGCTCTCGTGTGGAGCAGGCTGATTTTCCAAAGCTATTTTGCAGGTGCAGAGTCACTGTCTGTTAGTTGGCGACCTCTCTTAGGATCCTCAGGTTACCCCTCTGTGCACACCAGGTTTGTGGCTTAGATGAGTAATACAATAGTTTATAGACTCAATAAAATCTATTTAAATTTCTGGCAGTGATATACAAATATCTCCAGCCTAGGACCTTCAAGTCTCCCCTGGAATTTAAGCTGCCAGATGCGTAAGGCATCCTGTAACTGCTGGTCTCTTGCATGCCATTTGATAAAGTGTAAGACAAATTTCCTTGGTGCCAGGTATTAAGGACAGGATGACACACGTACTGAATTACTACCTGAAAAATGATTAAAAATTTACATATCCATTGAAGAAATTCTGACACAACTGGCACTATTTTTATTTCTCTATAATCCAGTACATTTTTATTCTGTTCCTTACTTCCAGAGTGTAAAGTAACCATTTTAGACATGAGTATCATACAAAGTAAATACAGGGAACAGACAGTGTAACGTATTCATTTATTCATTAAATTCAACCAATATTTGCCGAACACCTACAAAGTGTTATGGCTCTCGGGGGAAATGAGAGTAAATAACTCCCATTTTCTACCCTTAGTGACTTCACAATCAGTAGAAAATTAACTCAAATTATGTCTTATATTGACTCCTCCCCTCTGTAAGTCTTCACGTTATTTTGGAAACCTATCAGGGTATTAACATACTCTATATTACTTTATAGTTTTGTGTGTGTTTCTTTTATGCTTTTGGAAAATTTTGAATACCTAGAAGGCACTTCCTTACCTTTGCATCCCTGGTTTCCACTATGGATATTAGTACATACTATAAACTTAGCAAGTTTTAAAATAAATTAATGAATAATCTGATGATTTGACTTTTAGCTTGTAATTATAGCTCTGGTGTCTGTTTCCTCATTTGTGAGTATACTACATGCTGCATCTCATAAAGTTATAATAACACAATCAGATGTATTAAATTTTGCAAACTGTCACCCACTGCACTAATGTACAGAGCCATCCTTTCTTCTTTCTTTCTTTTTTCTTTTTTGAGACAGTTTCTTTCCCTTGCCCAAGCTAGAGTGTAGTGATTTCATTATAGCTCACTGGAACCTCAAATTCCTGGGCTCAAAAGATCCTCTTGCCTTAAGTTCCAAAATATCTGTGACTATGGGTGCATGCCACCATGCCCAGCTAATTTTTCTTTCTTTTTTTCTTTTTTTTTTTTTTTTGTAGAGACTAGGCCTCACTCTTACTCATGCTGGTTTTGATGAACTCCTGACCTCAAGCAATCCTCCCTCCTCAGCCTTTCAGCCTTCTAGGATTACAGGCATGAGCTACCACCATGCACAGCCAAGACTCACTCTTATTAAAATTGAATATGTGCTTTCATTTAACTATGGCTAGTAACTATGTTTGAGGGATTCTGTGGGACCTTACTATTAGTGGAGAACTCAAATGTCATATGCCCCCTAAAATTTTCCTTTGTTATGATATTCAATTATTCAACAAAAAAAGTGGGATCTAATAAAGTATACGAACTCCAGTTTATTCTTCAAAACTTTTAACCTCTGTCTTGTCCATAAAATGTGAATTATTATAGCATATGGTTTCATTCAGGGCATGAAAACTGCTGTATGTACTTTAGGAAGGAAACTGGAAGGTATGTTTCTGGCTTGTCTTGAGGAAGAAATAAATGGCGTATGCGGTTGTTTCCATCTCTGGTTTCGGTGATTAACACACCCTAGAGGAGCAACTGTCCTTTAGCTGTAATGCTGGTTTCTATCCATATTTCATCCCTGGGGTTTAAGGCAGAATATGAACTGTAAAAAGATCGGATTCTATTTTAGATGGCTTTTCCTACTCCTGTTTATGTTTTTCATGTTTCTTTTATTATACAGTTAGTTCTTCTTGTTTATATCAATCTAGGAGGATGCCTGGGGTGACCGAGAGGACTCAGGGCTGTGCCTGGCTGGTGTCTGGAGCTGAAGTGGATGCTGGGAAGGCAGGAGAGACCTCCGCAGTTCTAGTAGAGCAGGTGCTGTGCATCTCAACATGGTGCTCAGTCACAGTCTCCAGAAGTTGGGGCCAGTCAGGGTTCCTTGCATATGCCAGATCTTGCCTTGCTGTGTTGGCTAGCAGTCATTGAACAGTTTAATGAAACAGGTCGAGGAGGGAATCCACCAAGGTTTTCTCTAATTTTCTTTTTGATTTAGCTATACCAACTCCTAAATCAACTTTTTCTAATTTTCGAAAAATTTTCTAAAATTTTGTAAAAATACACTTTCTATCACCAGTATGAATTAACTTGGTCTTAAATCCTAGAGGTCTTTGAGATCAGTGAAAAAGTGTCAACTCAGTACACAGCCAAAAAGAAAATGGCTTCATTACAAAAATAAATGTCGACATTGACTTACAGATGATATTATTTAAGCCCCTGGGTAGTGCTTACACTGCTATAGGCATAATCTCTTGTCTTATTTTATTTTATTTTATTTTTTTGGCCAGAGCTGGCTGGCTATGAACCTGCCACCTCCAGCATATGAGGCTGGTGTCCTACTCCTTTGAGCCACAGGTACCTCCCCTCTTGTCTTAGCTTTAATTATGATTTCCTTTAACAATATGGAATGTCTACAAGATATGACATCAAAAGAAGTGCAAAAAAAAATTAGACACACTATCCTTAGTTAAATTGCTTATCAATTTTCATGTCTTAACCATAGAGTCATCAATATTCATATTTCAAATTATTAATATGTGTCACTACTTTTAAATAACTTTAGGAAGCATGCTGATCAATAATTATAGGAAGAAAACAGTGTCATGCAAATAGAGTGCACAGATGTGAGAAATTGGGGTATTGGGACTGAAGGAAAAGAATTGATGAAGAGTAACTGATAATTAATTCACTAAAATCCAAGATTACGCTATCTTATTTTATTCTGTAGACTCTATGCAGAGCAGTTCTTCCCTAGGGTCTATGTTCTTTTGTTTGAAGCTTAGGGTTCTGTGTAACCCATAAATTGTATGCAAATTTGTACATACATCTATATATATATGTATATACACACACACACACACACACATCTTTCTGGGGAGGAATCGAAAGCTTATACTACTGGAGCAGACTGGGGAGGAGGGAAAGAGGAAGGGGGAGAGGGACGGGATTGGTAAGCCCTCACCTACTATTCACGATGTAAGGGTATTCAGCACACCCCCTGGATGAAGGGCTCAGCTATAACTTGAACCTTACCTTAGAAACATAAACAATTTAACCTAATCATCTGTATTCTCCTATTAATCTGAAATTTAAAAAAATGAAGCTTATATTAGATTCAAAAAGCAATAATTCAGTAATGTTAAGAATCACTAATAGAGATTTTTACTTATAATTTGTCTCTTCTTCTAGGGAAGAGAGTGTGTTTAGTGGCAGAATCCTAGAATCAGGTTGAAAGAGCATAAATTATAGCACTTAATTCTCTTCTTTACAGCTGTATAACCACAAATTACCAGACTACACATATCTTTATTTAGAAAATGACTAATAATCCCTGATCTTCTGATAGTTCAATGGGTTGGGCTATGTGATACACCAGAATAACCATAATGTATTTGCAAACATGAAAATTGTTATTATTATTTTGGCTTCTATATCTGCCAACCCCTGATATTTTTCTCTGTTAGCTGAAGATTTTATTCTATTAGCAACTAAATATATCCTTTCTGCCTTGCCAATGTGCTCAACTTGGATTTTCAAAGAATGATGATTAATTATTTTCCATGCGTTTGGAGGCCTTTGTTTTTAAATGAGTCATTGTAAATATCTAATGTAGCATGGCTGTTGCCTGGTCTGTGTCACAGTGCAGGAGGGAGGATCACCATTCAGGGTCAGAGCAGAGGGCATCTCTGGCCTTTGTCAGATTCTACAGAGTGAATCTGAAAAAACTATTTAAAAAAAAATAAAGTCAAAGGTAGATGGACTGAATGAGATTGAGGAAGAAATAGAATGAACGGAAATGAGTGGGATTGGACATTCGATTCTGAGTGGGATTTTCTGTCTTGCCACCATGCAGTCTTAAGGAAGTCATAATCTCTTTATAATTCAAAGGATCCTTTAAAAAGGAGATGAAACAGAATGATCTCATGCAGTGTGCAATGTCTCATGCTCCCACCACTTCGGGAGTCTAAGCTGAGAAGATTGCTTAAAGAAAGGAGGTCAGGACAAGCCTGGACACTATGGTGAGACCCTGTCTCTACAAATTAAAAAAAAAAAAAGTTGGCTCCGTGCCCATTCCACAGTGGTTACGGTGCTGCTCACATGCACTGGGGTGCCAGGTTCAAACCCAGCCTAGGCCAGCTAAACAAAGACAGCTACAACAACAACAACAAAATAGCCAGGCCTTGTGAGGGTGCCTATAGTCCCAGCTACTTGGGAGGCTGAGGCAAGAGAATTGCTTAAGCCCAGGAGTTTGAGGTTGCTGTGAGCTGTGATGCCCCAGCACTCTACCCAGGGTGACATAGTGAGACTCTGTCTCCAAAAAAAAAAAAAAAAAATTAATAAATAAATAGCTGGGTAGGGTGGCACAACACCTGTAGTTTAAACTACTAAGGAGGCTGAGATGAGAGGCTCACTTGAGCCCAGAAATATATGAGGCTACAGGGAGTTATGATTGGGGCATTGCACTCCATCCTGGTGATAGAGCAAGATTCCATCTCTAAAAACAATAAATTAATTAAATATAGTAATTATCTCACAAGATTATTTTATGCATAAAATAATTATACCAGGTGGTGCCTGTGGCTCAAAGGAGTAGGGCGCTGGCCCCATATGCTGGAGGTGACAGGTTCAAACCCAGCCCCAGCCAAAAAAAGAAAAATAATAATTATACCTGTGGTAGGATTCCATTTAGCTCTAAAATGACATACCAGTTTAACATTTTAAATGTTATTAATTATTATGGAATCATCATTTCCATGGAATTATAAGGTGCAAAATAATTTGATGACTCCCTTGGATTCCCTTGTGATGGGATTTCACTACTATCGCACCTTATTCAGCCATGTATGTAGTCTGTCTGTATTACTTACTGTTCACTTGGAAACACAGAAATATGTGGGGTGCATCATTAGTTAAGCACCTACTTCTTAAATGAGAAATTAGAGATTAAATAGAAAAGGATAAAGAATTTGGGAGAAAAGGGAGAGTCATGTGGTTTAAAAAAACACAGAAACTGCTACTTAATTTTCGAGAACAACAGAAGTAAAGGTGGTGTTGGCAAGTAGGACCTTTAGAAGAAAAAATCATTCTGAATATGGAAAAATAGGAAGCCAGATGATGCAGCAGTAGAGACAGCAGAGATTGTGAATACAATAGAATAAAATCTGTGGTAGGAAATATTCATCCAGCTGACAAAGAGCTTCCAGAGATTCTGCACTGCAGCTTACTGTGTACAATTTAAATTAAATTCCTTAACAATTGGGCACAGAACCTGTTTGTACCTCTTGCTCCCGGCCCCCAGTCCAAATCTTACCTCTTATTAGAAGCACATGTTGAGGGAAGAAGTCCAGTAGGACATTCCAACATGAGATCTCGGTTTGCTTTCAATCCCCAAATCCCTTCATGCCCAACAGATGGGACTTGGTGTTTTGCCTTTTGTTCAGGTGGGAATAATTTTGAATTATCAATGGTGCAATACTCCCAGTCCTGCTGTCCTTCAGTGCAAATTAAGGCAAAGGACATGATAATAGTACCAATAAAATAGTGGAAATAAAAACAAAACCCATACTATCATTAATGAGTGACGGAGAATTGCTACTTGTATCGCAGTGGGTAGAATAAAAGGTGTTCCAAGAATTTGAATAGTAGATTTAAAGCAGAAAAAAAAAATTGAAGGATTTAACACTTTAATTTTTAAGGATTTAAAACTTTTAAATATCTCTTTAGTAAGATTTATATCCATACAAAATTTTAATAGGATTGTATAGACCTACTTGATTCTCAAATACAATGAGGTGGGTTGGATGGCAAATATCCTCTTATACATTTTGTATATAACAGACCAGGGAAATTAAAATGTTTTCCTAAAGTTATGTAACAAATAATACAGGAGCCAAAGTTTAAATGCTGACTTTTCAATACCAAATCCTTTGTTTTATCAGCTACTCTGTGTTGTTAGAAAAGCAATTAAAAACAAGAAAAAAAAAGAGAAAAAACTATTCCGTCAGAATTTTTGAGTATTTAAAATATTTAAATTTACATATAGCAAAACTCACTTTGTATGGATCTATTACTTTTGAAAAATGCACAGTCATGTAACCACCACACAGACGTTAAGATACAGAGCAGTTCCATCAGCTCCCCAAATTTTCTCCTGCAACTCCTTTGTAATCAACCCTTCCCTTCCTCCCAGTCCATAACAACCATCTGTTCTTTGTCTCCCAAGTTTAACCTACTGCAGAAAGTCTATTAATGGAATCAAACGGTATTAAGCCTTTTGATTCTGGATCCTTTGTCTTTTCAAGTATTTTATGTGGAAGATTGGAATTGCATGGAAAATATGTCACTATTTTCTTTTATTTATACCCAATGTTGTGTAATCCTGGAGAATCTCTAAATTCTCATGTTTGTCATGAAATCTCATGTCCCAATTCTCAGGCAAATTGTTGTTCCAATTCTGCCACCAGAGGCTGTACCTTACATCAGTACCTAGATGTAGTACTACCTCTGAAAATACAAGTCTAGCTGTTACTTTCTTCTTTAGATCATTACTAAATCTAAGGTTGGTTGAGTTTATCAGGACTAACTACCGATATGTCATTAGGTACTTCAGCTACGTTTTTATCCAACCCCCCACCCTTCTATTTATAAAAGAGGTCTGTGCTTTTTTTTAGATGTCTTCGCATCATGTTGCATCTCATCTCACTACAAAAGGGAACCACATTAAATGTTTTAGAATATTGTGTTCAGTGTGAATATTAAGTATTTTTGTAAAATGAGCTTGACATTGTAGCAAACCCCATGTTTGTTAGGAAAGTAAACATATAGCATATCCAATAGCAGAATATACGAGCTTCTGTGGTTTCCAAGAGAGTCATTTGTATGCAAATTTCTGGTTATTAAATCCTTCACTCTAAAATAATAAAACTGTTAGAAAAAATAACCAAGAGAGAATAATTATAATGGTACTAGCATAAAGAAAAGTTAACTAAGATGGAAGATATGCCAGTCACACTGAGTTGATCTTTATAAGTTATGTGAACATATTAAATTATCACATGTGCCCCATTAAACAAGTCTGTTTAAGGGGAAGACCCTCTTAACCTTGGGCAATATAATCTAAATATCACTCACTTCTAATTGGAATAATAATTAACATAGAATTTCAGTCTAAAAGGTCTTCTGCAGTCTCTTATAAATAGCTTAAACCATGGGGGTTAGTTAATAGGCACCAAAACCAGATGCAGGTAACTTGGTAAGATTAGTGTTTCTTGGGAACTTTTATTTTTATTTATTTATTATTGTTATTTATTTATTTATTTGAGACAGAGTCTCACTATGTCACCTGGGTGGAGTGCTGTGGCATCATAGCTCGCAGAAACCTTCAACTCTTGGGCTCTAACAGTCCTCCTGCCTTAGCCTCTTAAGTAGATGGGACTTTAGGCACCAGCCACTATGCCTAGCTAATTTTTCTATTTTTAGTAGAGACTGGGTCTTGCTTTTTCTCAGGCTAGTCTCAAACTCTTGAGCTCAAGCAGTCCACCTGCCTCAGCCTCCCAGAGTACTGGGATTAAAGGTATGAGTTACTGCCTACAATCCTATAAAAGTTCCCTTCTTTGGAACTTTTAGACTTGAGTCTATAGGACCAGTAGCATCCAAATAGCATAGAGTGAGAGAGGAATGATTTGCAGAAGAAAATTGAAATCATGCTGCCAGAACAGGACAGAATGGATGCTGCAGGTAAGACAATAGATACGTAGTAGAAGTATCAGGTTAGGTAATGAGCAGAAGGGTCAAAGTTTTGCTGTGTTGCCCAGCCTGGTCTCAAACTTCTCAGCTCAAGTGCCTTCCCTCCTTGGCCTCCCAGTGTTGGCATTATAGACAGGAGCCACTGCCCCTGGCCAGGAAAAACATTTTTAAACTAATGTAATCTATGTTACTTTCTTAATATATAAAGATCTTTTTGCTTACTTACCTTCTCTCTTCTCCTTCTCCTGTTCTCTTCTCCTCCTCTTCCTTCTCCTCTTTCTTTCTTGTAATGTTACTGAAACTTTAATGTGGAATTTTTACCCTGTATTTCTTAAGACTAAATCACAGAAACTGTGAAACTGAAATTTTCATCAGTTGTTTTAGGGATGGGACGTAGAAAATCCCCAAGCTCTTAAGGCAGTCCATATACTGAATCAGATACTTTGAGCGAATGAATCAGAGTTTTGACAACACACATGCAGGAATCTATTGACTTGAAAATAATTATTTCATCTTTGAAGAATGAAAATGTGGACTAGGGAGTGCGACCACAAACATTTTCCCATTATTTTTGTAAATTGAGTTTTTCATTTCTGTTTTTGTCTTTGAAACAGAGTCTCCTGTTGCCTAGGCTGGAGTACAGTGGTGTCACCGTAGCTCACAGCTCAGCAGCTTCAAACTCCTGGGCTCAAATGATTCTCCCGCCTCAGCCTCCTGAGTAGCTGGGAATGCAAGTGTGTACCACCACACCCTGCTAAGTTTTCATATTTTTGTACAGACAGGGTTTCACCGTGTTGCTCAGGCTGGTCTTGAAAGTCCTGGGCTGAAGTGATCCTCCCATCTTGGCCTCCCAAAGTGCAAGGATGACAGATGTGAGGCCCCACGCACAGACTTAAATTGATTTTTAGAGGAAAATAGGAAAGGTAATCATTTTCAGATAATTACATATTTTTATAGAGTTATTTAAATGAACTATTACTCTAAACCAAAACATTGGTTTCTTCACATAATGATCAATTTCGTCCCCTACTTTTCTATAATTTTTTGACACATCAGTGATCAAAATTTCAAGAACAGGGTTAAATAACAATGCGGTGATGATTTCTCTAATATTTAGTCATTATGTATTTTTTTTTTTTGCATCAGAAATTACATCATCTGCAGGGCATAGATCAGATGCTTTAATGAAAAAAAGGAAAGTTACTAACTTTCTATTGCCTATTCACATTTATAGAGGATTATCATTTGGAATAGACAGACCACATCTTTCTAGCATATGAATATACAGCTCTTACCAAGTGAAATTGTTGAATTGGAATATTTAAGAATAGAAGTGGGTAATCATATGTGAATTTTAAAAATTCCCAGGTTTACCTGACTTCCTGAGTACTTCTTCATAATTACTGGCATGAGACTGAGATTAACTAAGAAGTTTACCTTTGATATAAGGACTTCATGGTGAACTCAATCAATGATCTCAGCTGCTGGGATAATTAACACCTGTTCAGTAACTGAGCATTTCATCAAATCAGATAATATACCTGAGGTGCCAGCAAGAAGCCAACCTCACAATAGAACTCAGTAAATATTAACCACCCGACTCACCCCTTAAAAAATAATCAAATATTTACTTAAGAAACTCAGGCCAGTGCTGTTGGAGGTGGCAAGAGCCAAAGAGACACTTTAAAAGGTCCAAGAATGATTTTTTGAGTCAGTGATAATTCTGACTTTCTACCTCCCTCTTAAGCTTTCTAGAAATTTCTTCCTGGCTTCTGTCCTCTTCCTGGACTTAGTCCAGGTACAAGCCCATCATCCCTTTCTTTCTCGTATCAGTAAGCTGAGATATGTTTGGGTTTTTAAGGAATAGATACTGGTAAAACAAGAAATAAAGTCATAATAAAATCATAATAGAACACAGAGTCTTGTAATTCTAAGAACCATAGA
This sequence comes from Galagoides demidoff, assembly GCA_963574575.1. Taxonomy (NCBI): domain Eukaryota; kingdom Metazoa; phylum Chordata; class Mammalia; order Primates; family Galagidae; genus Galagoides; species Galagoides demidoff. Next base: position 9,254 of record CAUYQV010016336.1, on the reverse strand, counting down.
ATTTTAATTAATTTTGGAAGCATTTGCTGAATACCAAACCCTGTGCAGGGAACTGTAAAGATGAAACCGTGGCACCTGTGATCATAAAGGCCATTGATCTACGCTGTGGCCTCTGATCTCGGTGCACTCCTGAGAGAGCACTCGAGGCCTGGAAATAGCTGGCAAAGCACATCTCCCTCTAAGTGTGTGTCAGTAGAGAGGATGAGGATTTCTGGTCTCTAGAACTTGGCTGGGATAGATAACCTGTCATATTCACGTTTGCCTGCTCTCATTCTCGGCACTATATGAGGCCCTTAAACCAGAGTAGGGCTTGGGGGAGGATCAGTCACTTGTATTTCCTATTGGGTATCTTGGGTGAGAAGCCAGCCAAAAAATTGTTACCCAGTTAAGACTGGCTTTGCTATTCTTCTTGCTAAAAAGATGGTATTTATCCCTCTAAGAATGGGGGAAAGCATTAATTATTTGTCTCTGATTGGACATGATATTGTGAAATTTTGATTCCATATCATAGAAATTGTGAAAATTGTCAGTTGTTCTTCTGGCAATGTGTAGAAAAGAGGGAACTTGTTGATGGGAATAGAAAACGCACCTCAAATGAAAGTCCAAGGGATAGAGTGCAAAGTGCTGAGGGAACAATATAGGTAGAAAAGATGGCGGGAAACCTAACTATTTAGGTATGTATTTTGTGACGGCAGAGAGGAAGTGGTTCACAGAGGGCTTCCTGTGTGTGGAACACGTATTACCAGCATTAGGCAGGAAGAGAACAGAGTGAAATCTTGAACAAGGAATGATGGTGGAAATTAATAATTTATGAGTTCATCACAGAATCAACAGGACTAAACAGCCTCTGTTTCAACAGTATCTATTGAAAGAACTGGGCTAGTCATGGCTCACCACCTGTCATCTCAGCACTTTGCCAAGGTGAAAGGACTGCTTGAAGCTAAGGGTTCAATATCAGTCTGGACAACATAGTGAAAACCTATGCTACAAAAAATAAAAGAAATTAGCCAGGTGCAGTAATGCACATCTGTACTCCTAGCTACTCAGGAGGCTGAGGCAGGAAAATTGCTTGAGCTGAGGAGTTTGAGGTGAGCTGTGTTCACACCACTGCATGCCAGCCTAGGCATCAGAGCACTCCTGTCTCATAAAAAAGGTGGGGGATCTGTTTTATTTTATTTTGCTGAAAATACAACAAATATTTACAAGTACTTTTATACCTTAACTAATGACCTTCTCTCTATAACTGATGTTTTGTAATAAGGTGATAATTTCTCATTGTTAATTCTTTTATCCAAGGATTTTCACTTGTAAGAGTACTCAGCCACTCTTTCTCACACTGGTTAAGGTTATAGGGTAATGGAATTAGCTACCTGCCATGCTCTTTTCCAGTTGTCCTTGTGAATAGAACACAAAGGATAAATATCATAAAATAAGTTTGTATCATTTCTGTGTCATATATTAAGGTATTTTTTTCATGATTTTTCTCTCTAGAGCTAAGGGGGAGAGATTTAGTTAAGCATGATAGTTTGAAAGTCACAGGCTTCAGAACAAAACTTGCAGGTTTAGATTTCCTCCTTTGTTACTTTTAACCCGCTAGCTGGGGGAAATTAACTTTCCTTGTCGGTTTTGACATACATAAGCAGGAATGGCAGTAACACATGTGCCTACCTTATGTGGATCCAGTGAGTTAAAGTTTGTAAATCACGTGACACAGTGCTTGGCTTATAGAAAGCACTCATGTCTGAAATAAAATTTAAAGATTCTCTCCTCGCCGAACCCTTTTCACTTCGTAGTTCCATACATTCAGCAAACATTTATTGAGCTCTGAGAAATTCCACTTCATTTGTTGAGAAACCAGACTTGGGTATTATTGATAGAACAACTAATATCTGCAACCTTCAATTTACAAAGCATTTCTTATTTCAGTTTATCTCTTGCAGTAATATTGTAAGGAAGACATTATAAGGATTCCCAAGAATTTCATTTTTAAGTTAATTGCTAAAAGAGAGGGAGAAATTTACTCATGTGCTCATATATTATGTAAAAGGTGATATAAAATCCTGTTAAATTTCGTTTGAAAGAATGAAATGACGTAAAATGCGTGAACTGACTGAGAAGACCTCCCTAAATGAAAGGGCAAGGTCTTCCAGAACCTGAGAAATAATGGTTAGTAAAAGCAAAAACAAACAAAAAAATTAAAATAAAGTTAGCAAACCTAAAAGGCACTTTTGTTTACTGAATAGACAAATGTCTATGTTTTGGGCTTAAAAAGTGTATGTAAATTCAATAGTGAATTTCTAAAGTTAGCTTTTTAAAAATGTCATAAAGATATCCTTTTTTTGCACATGGTCATGATTCTGCTCCTGATTTACAGATCATCCTGATTTTTGTTGGAAGCATCCATAGATACTTCTAATTTAGGCATTATAATGTGTTAGGCCATTTGTAATCAATCCGTTTCCAAAAATATGGCTTGACTTCATTGTGTTATCCTTTCTTCCATATTGTACTTAATTTTTCTCTATTTGGAGGTTGCAAAGTAAAGGAGAGAAGATCTAAATGAGACATAGTAATCAATTGATTTATCAAATATTTCTATGCAAAGAAACCATTTCTGGGTACTCAACAAATATCCACTTACAGGTGAGTACTATTATTATCATTTCCTTGGCCATGAGGAGGCTGAGGCCCAGAGCTTAATTAGCGCGCCCAATGAAAGACTAGTAAGTGGCAAAGTTAGGAATTATATAGTTTCAGAGTATGCAGTCTTAACTAATCTGTCATGGTGCCTAATGACTAAAAGATTAGGGTTAAAAATTTTTGAGGAAAAAGCCGTTTGGTTTCTTACAAAAGTGAAAAATAAAACACAACTACTTTATGGATGTTTGGTCTACCAAAATGAAAAATAACTGTCTCTGGGGGAAAGTATTTCTGGAGAAGCATGAAGTTAGAGGTAGAAAGGGAAAGAAAAATTCTACTAGTGACTATAGGTGAAAACTTCAGGTGAGGCTATGATTCCTTAAGTGGGAAGCCTTCATATAGTTCCTTCTTAGAAGTCCACTTATCTTCTGATCAGTTACTCTGTTTATTGACTGTGTTTTGCTCTGTTTATTAAGGACGAAAAAAGGGTCACACGTGTTAGGGTTGAGAGGAATTTTGGTGAACGGCTGTGCTTAGGTATATTGAAATGATTCCAGCGTCAGCACTGCCTCTAAGAAAAGATAATCGCTTGTGTTCATGTCATTTGTTTGAAATTCTTTTTCATCTTCCCAGACAGCATTTTTGTTACAGACAAGTGGTTCCCAATGCTGAGATGCATTCAGATTCTTGGCGTCACGTGAGAAATAATTCAAGAGTGAGCCAACGGCATAAAGCAAAGCAAGTTTTATTTAGGAAATATAGAAGATCTACTCCACAAACAGAGTAGAGGCTAGTTTTTCCTGCTGAGAATAGCACCTTGCCGGGGGTGGGGGTGGGGGGGGCAGCACCTGTAGCTCAAAGGAGTGGAGCACCAGCCCCATATGCTAGAGGTGGAGGGTTCAAACCCAGCCCCAGCCAAAAACTGCAAGAAAAGAAAGATAATAGCACCAATGGTGTTTTTATTAATTTAAACACTGGTTTAATCATAGGCTGAGCAGGGAGGAATAGCCATGTTATTTATTGGGAAGGGGTGGTGATATCCTACTTTGTTTTGAGACTTCCTGACTTACTTTGGCTATGTTACAGCAGTACCCAAAGCCGAGCCTGCTGGTTCCCTGCCTCAGCATGTTTCAGCAAACTGGTGTCCCCAAGAGGCCCATTTCAGCCTTAAAATTGGGGTCACCCAAACAATGTGGCTCTCATGTCCCAGAGACACCACAACACAAATAGGAAACTTTCAAGGAAAACAAGAGGTTTAGGACCTAAAACAGAAATTTAGTGAAGAGTTCAGAGTGACTGGTGTCAGGATAATGACTGGTAGCGTTTCAGAGTAAACAAGCAAAGTGCCCTGTCTTACACAAAACAGAAATAAGTGGCCAAAGGGGAGAGCAGAAGTATGCATGTAACAACTAAGTATGCATGAGCATGCCTTAGTGCCCTGAGCGGGACAGGTCAGTGGGCCAGTCTGAAACACAAGAAACTGAGAAGAAAGTCAAAGAAGAAAGTGGATTATTGCACTCCTGCTTGGAGTGGGAAAAACACCCCACCACCTCCCAAGACCAGAGTCACTCTGTGTCCACCAACTACTTGAATCTTCCTGGCACAGAGATTAAAGTTTCTGATGCTCTTTTATAGGGAAACTGTAGTCAGGAAGATGGAGTGAATTTCTAATTTCCTCCAATTCAGAAGGAAGCTTTTAAGACAAAGTTGGAAATAGGGCAGGCTGCTAAAGATATGACTGGCCGGCAGCAGTCCCGTCCGGGACACCCTAACAGTGGAAAGGAACATACCAGCTGCCAAGTGAGAGACCCCTGAGTCACCTCCCTCTCTTGTCTGAAATTGAGAGCAATAGTCAGGTCAGAGATTTGAGGAAAAATAGAAGGAGTTCTGGATCTTAGCCAGAATAAACAAGACAAAGAGAACCCATTTGGCAGGTTCCAGATAGTGCTGAATGGTCTTAATTTGGGTCTGGGTGGGGGTCTTTCTTTGTCTCACTAGAGAAGATATCACAGGACAGTGGTTCCCAGTGCTGAATTAACTCAGATTCCAAATGAGTTCTTGGCTTCCTGGGAGAAAGAATTCAAAAGTGAGCCAACAGTATGTGGGTATAAAGCAAAATCAGGTTGTATTTAGGAAATACAAATGTCTGGCAATTAAGATCATGAACTTGTTCTAGAAAAAAATGCCACATATCTGAATGTGCTGAATATCACTACTGTCATCTACCAGCATTCTCCTTCAGGAAGTATGCACTGACACCAGCCCCTAGTCTACTCTTCAAAGCAATTTTGGAAGTCTTTTTTTGGAATGGCCATCAGAGCCCTCATCTTATTACCCTTGACATCCTGAATATTATAAAAATGTCTTTCTTTCAATATTTCTTTTCTCTTCAGGTAAAGAAAAAACTCATTGGGGGCCAGATACAATAAGTAGGGAGGGTGCTCCTATAAAGTTATTTGTTTACTGGCTTAAAACTCCCTTATGGACAGTGCTGTGTGAGCTGGTGTATTGTTGTGGTGCGAGAGCCATGAGTTGTTGAAAAGTTTAGGTCATTTCTGTCTAACTTTTTCACGCAACCTTTTCAGCACTTCCAAATAGTAAACTTGGTTGAGCATTTGTCCAGTAGGTACAAATTCATAATGAACAATCCTTCTGATATCAAAAAAGTTTAGCAACATTGTTTTGACTCTTGATTTGGACTGATGGAATTTTTTGGTTGTGGAGAACTGACTGACTTTCAGTTTGCACTTTGACACTTTGTTTCAGGGTGGTCCTGGTACACCCACGTTTCATAACAGCATGGCCCAAAACATCTTCTTGCCTCTCCAAAAGCTCTTGGCGAACATTGACTCTTTTTTGCTTTCGTTCATCAGGGACCTCCTTTGGGACCACTTTTGCACACACCTTTCTCACGCCAAGATTTCCAGTTAAGATTTCCCTAGCTGTTTTCCTATCACTATTTACTTGGTTTGCTGTGCTTCTCACAGTCAGCTGAAGATTTTAATACACAATTCAATGAATTTTTGCGATGTTTTCATCAGTTCTGCTCATTACTGGCCACCCTGACCTCTTCATCAGTGATACTTTCTCTCCCCTCAGAAAATGAGGGGGAAAAAATCCATTTGTATACTACCATTTTCTTCATGGCATCATCCTCATAAACTTGGAAGAACATGTTCTTGATTGCATTTCTAGTCTTGCTGAGTTTAACAAGAAATTTAATGGTTACTGCTTTAATTCAAGCTCCAGTACACAAAACCACACAACAAAACTAATGAACACTACTCAGCAAGACCCAGCCACACATTGACACAAACACAGCTGCGAGACACTGATACACCAAGATTATGCACCCTGGCCAAGCTGTTTGTACAGTGCTGCCAATGTAAGCACATGGTGGCAAGTTCACAAACTTAATTCTCAGATCACGTTTAGAAGATCTGCTCCATAGATGGAGTAGAAGGTAGTTCTCTCAGATGAGGAGACAGCATGCTTATTTGTTTGGTTTTTCACTTTTCTAATTTAAGCACTGGCTTAATCGTAGGGTAAGCATGACAGGACTATTGGTGTTATTTCTTGGAAAGGCATGGTGACACTCTACAGCAGGAAACCCTCTCCTTTCCTTTGTAAGGTCCCTCCAGGAACTGTCACAGTGTGGGAGGGTGTTTCTTTTAGCACGCTAATATTCTAACTAGGGTATATGAGGTGCAAGGTCAAGCAGCAGCTGATTGCCTGGGCATCTTGGTTTTGACCAGTCTTGCTCTGTCACCACATCATGTTTTTGATTTGAGTGCCTAGGGGCTTTTCACTCTGTGTTAAGCAGTGCCTGCAGGTTCTCCATTTTACATCCTCTTATGTTTTAGAAAATAAAGATTTTCCCACAGTACTGTATTTTCACAACATTGCAGGTGTTACCGTCAGTGGGGACACCTCAAGTAGACAGAAGGTATCAGATCTATTTGCTAAGAGCTCACTCATGCGTATGAAGAGGAAAGTAAATCCCGACTTTTAAAATCTATCTATTTTGAAGAAAATGTTTACATATTACTTTATTTGCTAGGGTTTATGTATTGGCTGTATACTTTGTGCCCCAAGTTCTATGATAGAAGCTTTAGAATTTATGGACAATTATTTATATGCTATTTTATTTATTTTATACCAAGGAGGGCCCTGCATTAAACAATGTCCCCTGCAGGGACATCATGTCTGCACCTCATTTAACATCATACTTTCATGGGTTGGGACATTTCTACGATTGTATTTCCATCACGTTGTAGGAGGAAAGAATAATTGTGTTGTATAGGGTTTGGCCTAAGAGTGACTATCTACAAGCTGAAAAGCTCAGAAACCTCCCTGTAATGGTACCTTTGTAGGGGCCAGACCATCTTTATTTGTTGTTACAATCTAGGCATATTGGTGGTGATATTCAAATCTCTTGGTTCCTTGGCTTCTTAGTGGGGCCCAAGAATCTTCCTTAGAATTCCAAACCTGTGCCTCCAGGGTGAAGTTAATATTCATGCAAGGGTTTTATGAGCCTCTGGAGTCTCTTAGTTTTCCGTTCCTGTTCCAGTGCTAAGGACTCCTGTGTATATCTTCTGCCTTTGCCTGTAGTAACCGGCTGGAGTTGTAATGTATATAACTCCAGTACTCTAGGTTTGAGTGCATACCTCAATAAAACCTTTCCAAATGTGTACAGAAAATTTATATCCTATACTTCAAAGCAAATGTGTTTATTTTAAAGGTGGTGATACTGAGGACCACAGCCATTAAATAACTTGCTGGTATCTCACCACCAACATGTGGTGGATGCATAAAACCAACATTGTTATACTATATTAGACATTGGCATTTTAAACCTAAAGTTGGCCAGGAATAGTGGGTCATGTGTGTAATCCCAGCACTGTCAGAGAATCACTTCAGGCTAGAAGTTTGAGACCAGACTGGCCAACATAAGGAGACCTCTACAAAAATTAAGAAAAAAGAAAGGCAGGCATGGTGCTGTGAGTCTATAGCTCCAGATACTCAGGGTGCAGTGGTGAGAGGATCCCTGTAGCTGAGGAGTTGGAAGTTGCAGTGAGCTATGATTGCACCACTTTACTCTCCAGCCTGGATGGTAATACCACTGTATTCACCAGCCTTGATGACAGAGCCAGATTCTAAACACAACAAGCAAATGAAAAACCTATTGTCTCTACAATTGAAACAAGAGTACAAATATTTAACCTTCGGGGCAAATCCAATGTATGGGCTTGATCTCTTTGGCTTCCTAGTGTAAACTTTCACTATCTTTTTAATTAGATGATAACAAATTTTACATAGATAATTAGACTCTCCTTGTCTCTATAAAAATTGAAATACTTGCCAGTACTTGACCTCCATCCCTAAAACAGTAATTCACTAAGGCTCTTTAATATGTCATGATTTTCACCACTTCTTATAGCAAACTTTTCAGAGTAATTTTTGGATCAACAGGACCAGTTTCACCTGGGTGCTTTTCTAAGAAGTCAGTTTTTTTTGAGAATTTTATCAAGAAATTTAATTTTTCCCCCCACCTCAGTCTTCCTTAATCAGGAAGTTTGGCAGGGAGGGGGCCAAACACCTGTGTTTTATTATGACTCCCAGGTGTACTGAGGTAAGCCAGAGTTTGAGAATCACTGCTCTAGGAACCACAGCTCCAGGAACCACTGCTCTGTGGAACCATTGCTCCAGGAACCACTGCTCCATGGACCCACTGCTCCATGGAACCACTGCCCCATGGAACCACTGCTCCAGGAATCACTGCTCCAGGAACCACTGTTCCATGGAACCACTGCTCCAGGAACTGCTACCCCATGGAACCACTGCTCCAGGAACCACTGTTCCATGGATCCACTGCTTTGTGGAACCACTGCTCCAGGAACCACTGCTCCAGGAACCACTGCTCCAGGAACCGCTGCTCCAGGTACCACTGCTCCAGGAGCCACTGCTCCGTGGACCCACTGCTCCATGGACCCACTGCTTTGTGGAGCCACTGCTCCAGGTACCACTGCTCCATGGAACCACTACTCAGTGGTTTTATAAAGTGTGCACTTGACTATTGGCATTACCTGCCTGGGCTCTGATGGAATTTATGGTTTTGACCTATGTAGAGGCTGTTTTAATCTCCAGCTTGGCAAACAGAGAAGTTTGTTGACATGTATTTGACTATTTAACAAATCATATTTTTTTGAGGATATTATGTTAAATAAATAAATAACTAAATACAGTTTTATTCCACATAAATTAACCTCAAGGAAACTTTCACTTCATTAAGTTTTATTTCATAAAGAAGCAAAAATCTCAACCCTGAGAGTTGCTACATTAGTTACCTCATTTAGAAAAGTAAAGACACTTTAAATTGAGGACGTTGGCTCCCTGGCTGGATCCACTTTCTTGAATGTACACTCTACACTGCAGGGATCATCTGTGCCTTATTTAAATTATAAATCTCTTACTTCCTAACAGTTCTGGGGGGTCATTCCCAGAGAGCTGAAGTCACAAATATTAAATTTGTAAAATTTAAGGCTCTATTGCTCATTATATGGAATATTATTTGGGAGATGGTATTTGATTTTTATTACAAGAAACATAAATTT